>PVIY010030115.1:0-31324 GCA_004026745.1 Myrmecophaga tridactyla
TGCTGTTGCCATCTTAAGCGTCACCCAACCTGCACATAGCCTCGCAATAAAGCTCCTCTAATTGAATTTTGGACTTCTCCTCCCTCCTGGTCAAGAAACCTATCACTCCCTATCTGCCCATTTTCCGCAAAGCAGAAGTGGCAAGAGCACTCAAATTGCTTATCCTTGGCCCAGGGTTTTATTTTCTTCCTATGTCCTAGGAAAGAAAAGTCTCCAATTTTCAATGCCCATGTGTTAGAGTTCTCTGGTCAGGACACAGGTGAGGACTAAATAGCTGTTTTACAGGATGTGCTTAGTCAAATATTGAAGAGGGTAATTGTTGGGACCTTCTCAATAGTGAATAAGGTGAAAAGTCTGTTTTAGCTGCAACCTTCATTCAAAAGCAAACCCCTGCGATCTAAGTATAAGGCAATGAAGAAGGGATTAAAGTAAGCCGAAATACTACGCTAAATTAGTATGTGGAAGTGTGTTTCAAATATATGACATCTCACATTTTTGGAGTCAACCACTTTACATCCTGCAATTAGAGGAGAAATAAGAGGTCTGTATGTAAGCTCAGAGAAAATAAAGCTTAGAATTAGAGGAGAAGCAGCATAGACTAGAAATAGAGTATAGACCTTAAGATGTTAGCTTGTCAAATTCAAAGCAAGCCTCATAAGCCTGACATCTTGTTTTAGAGATGGGGAATTAAGGCCCTGAGAAGGAAAGTGACTAACCAAAGGTCACACAACAACTCAGCGGCAAAGCTGGAATAAAAATCCAGTTTTTTGTCTTATCGTCTGAGCAAAAAATGCTAAAGGGAGAATAGAGGCTCGTCATTCACATCCTAAGCAATGAATATTTTTTAGACCAGATCAAATTATATTGGATCTCTTTCTTACATAACTGCTTGCTGTCCTATACACCCATAGCCAGACCTTATGGACATCAGTGTGTGGGTACTTAAAGGGGCTGGAAGATTGTGAGTGCCAAAGGGGTGGGCAATGCCCCAAAGTTCACACACTACCACCTTCCCTTCTACTTTTCTCCCATATCATCTTCTTCCTAAGACCTTTCTCACAATTAGGCCGCGGAAGTCAATCTGACACAGACCATAGCAGCCAAGCACAGGCGGTGGTGAGCAGCACTGCATGAGCATTCCCCTTCTGGATGAACGCCTGCCTAGACTTTCTATCTCAACAGGCTCTGGGTTTAGGGGTCATAGGTTGTTTTTTGCCCAATAAATTGCTATCCTATTACTGGAGAACCCAGATGGAGACCTGAAATATGCTGACAGCAGAATTACAGAAAAGCATCCCCAGGAAATGGCCAAAGAAGAATGTGTCCTCAGCAAATGGCCAAACACAGAAGAATTAAGGTAGCCTGCACCCTCTGGCAAAAGGAATTAACCCATCTGCAGCATGGCAGAGACACAGTCTAGAAGGAAGCGATGGGCACGTTTGACATCCTTCAGAGATGTAGAAGAAATTTCTGGGTAGTTTGGGCGAGAGGGTCGGATGGATACTATGATTTAGACAATTAGTTTTAGTCCCAGCCCACCTAGGCTTGTTGAGTGGCTCTGAGAAAGTTATCTTCCCTCACCTTCCCTCATTTAACTCAGCTTTTAAAAGGAGGGAGACCAGATGATCTCTCGGGCTCTTTCCAAATCTAACATTATAAAACTGTAAGCTTCTAGGTTCATGGGCTAACATATAGTTCCAAGACACATCTCAATCTAGCTTTGACATTTCCTCAGCAGAGTCTAAAGGCACCCATTATTTGGTTAACAATAAATTTCCTTTTTGCCTACTACAATGATCTTATCTTAATCCTCTGCCTTGATATGAAAACGTATTGTAACATCACCCTGTTTCTGGGCAGAACGCTGCTGTTCAGGAGGAGGGAAGAGAGCGCTGTCTGTGGGAAAGGGAGAAGGCACCTCCCATTACACAATCAACAATGAACAATCGGAACTGCCCTATGGTGAAGTTGTGTGGTCTGCATCACCTGGGGAGTCCAAGAGGAGCTCCACCATAAGTAGTGAAAGGCTGTCAGTGATACCTAAGATCCCTACCTTTAATTAATTAATTATTTTTGGCTCCTTGAGCTATTAAGTCTTACTACTGGTTGGCAAATGAGGACTCCCTTTTACTCCATTTGTATGGGCTCCATTTCACTACATTTTGTTCATAGCCTCAATGAGGGCAAAAAATGAGAATGACTGCGATTGACGAAGGTTGCTGAATCTGGCAAGACGACATCCCTAATTGTTTTTCTTTACCTCCCATCCTCTACAACTGCATATTTTTGCAGCTGAGAGTCTCTTTTTTACCTGAAGAATCTTGGTACAATAGAAGAAAAATGATTAAGAGAAGGAAGAGGATCTTCATGGTGAAAGGATTGTCGGAGACAAGCAGCGACAGGTCTGAGAACTTAACACCAGGCAGACAAAGAAGAGCTTTATTTATGGCCCATGTTCAGATTACTGAAGCTTATCAAAGGCCAACATTCACTGGTGCATGCTCTCCAAGAGACAGTGTCAGGCAGGAGGTATTAGGAACATTAGAAATCTCAGAAAGGCTGTGCTCGGAGGAGGGAAGGATGATGATTATAGGGAAGGGGACTTCTCCTAGGAGGCATTTGTAATCTGGTGAAAATTATTAATTTATCTAGATTTTAGTTTCCCCATCTGAAAGAAGAATTACATTAGATAATCTCTAAAATCGCTTTCAGTCTTCACAGTCTATGATTTGGGTGAAAGGGCGTTCAGTTGCTTTAGATAAACTGACATTAAGATATTCCATATAAATTCTAGTCTGATGCTTCTGTTGAATACAGTAGATAAAGGGGAGTTAAAGTTCATCACTCCAAAGACCCTTATGAAACAAACATATAGAAAGAAATTAATATATGTTGCCAAATAGAAGAATTGTGTTGGAGGTCATGAACGCCTGAAGGACTTCAACACATTTCTGGAAAACAAAGCCTATGGGGTGAGGATGATAGGTGGAAATGTACACCTTAGGATGGGGCATTATTAAACTCTAAGTAGTCTGGTCACAGAGCAGCCTACTGGCTTGTGGCTGAGAATGCAAGGGAGGGCAAGAGTGAGAAGAAATGTCAAAAAGGGGGTCAACACTTATTGAAATGCTCTATTTTTAACAACAACACAAAACAATGCTCCATCTCCTTACTTTTACTCTTCTGGAAAGCATAAGCATTTGGAATTTGCCTACAGGCAAATACCAGGTAATATTTTTTCCCTAAGAAAACTGAATAAAACAGTTTAGAGAAAGTGAAAATGTGGATTGTGGAAGCTGACATCCTTGAATAAAGTCTTCTCATTCTGGAACATAGGATATACAAGCCTGATAGGCAGCCCTCCACCCACACGCCAAAAGCAATACCTGGTAGTAAATGTCTTACCCAGAATGCTTCTCCGGAGAGACCTGTGATGGAGAAACGGTCTTATTTATATAATAACAGAGTAAACAATCAAGGATCACCAGGTGTCCAAATCTGGGTCCTCCAGGAAACAAATATTAAAAGGAATTCAAAGTGAAACTTACTGGGGGGAAATGCACATGAAGGATAAAGAGGTAAGGAAGTGGGAGTAGTCAGGGAAAGTCTTTAGGCCACGCACAGGTTGGACACTTGTAAATATGTGTCAGAGGGTGGGCAGGGGAACAATAGGTAAGAAGAGCCTCAAATCAAAGTGTAGAAAATATCAACATTGCCAGTAGAGAAGCCCAGAACAAATTTGTTCTTCAAAGGAGTCCTACAGCGTGCAGAACTGGCCCAGCTCTAGGTCCATGTTGTACACTATTTCTTTCAACAAAGAAATGCTTCAGAAAATGAGGGAACAAACTTAGAACCAGACAAAAAATGTATGACTGAGAAGTGTCAGCAGACAGTTCTCCATGGCTTTTCTACCTGCCTGGAGGTATCTTTTAAAATATGTTTGCATAGCATACATCCCTGGAAGCAAGCCTGGGAGAGCATGGGCTCAGCAGCAAAGCTGTGGCAGGTTGCAGAAGTGTGGAGGATGTCAGATCACTCTTCTCTCAGTAGGCTGTATCTTGAAGGAAGATCTAAAGAACCCACCTCCATGAGTTTTACCCCAAGCACAGGATGAAAAAAGCAAAACAAAAACAAACAAACTAAAATGAAATAGGAAAATTATCCTAGAGGTAAGTCAGAAAATAACAGAAAAGGATTTTAAAAACAAATTTTAGTCAATAAACTCAGAGAGAAGTAAGCTATATATCATTGAACAAGCACTAGATGCTCTAGAAAGAATAACTGCAAATTAAGAATGAGCCTTTAAAGAGTAACATTATTCTGCTGATTTTAAAATATCAATAGAAGTACTAGAAATATATTTGAGGAAATCTCCAAAATGTACAGCAAAAAGGCATAGAAAAATATGAGAGAAAAAAGATTTTGGATGTAAACAATTAATCTAGAAGACTCAATATCTAATTAAGATGAGTTTCAGACACAAAGAGCAGAGATATTGAAATGGGAGAAACTATAAAAGAAGTATAAAAGAAAAAGACCCAGAACTGAAGAGGGACATGAAAGGATCTATAAAGTGCTAGTTAAAGAGTGAAAATGATCCACACCTCAGCACATCATTGAGAAACCATAGTTATTCAAGAATAAAAAACAGCAATTACATCAGTCAAAGAAATAAAAGTAAGAAAGTTATCAGAATCCTTATGAGCAATGTTGGATGATAAAAAGCAATGCATTAATGACCTCAAAATTTCCAAGAGAAAATAGTTTTGTGCCTAGAATGTTCTGCTTGTCTGAAGCATCAATAGAGACTGAAAACAAAATCAAGATATTTTTAGATATATAAGTAATTGCACCATTTCTTTCACCAAGGAAGTACTTCAGCAAATGAGGGGACAAACTTAGAACAAGACAAAAATAGTATGTTTGATAAGTGTCTGGTGACAGTTCTCCATGGCTTTTCTACTTGTCTTGAGATATCTTTTCAAAGATGTTTGTGTAGCATGCATTCCTGGAAGCTGGAGATAATTTTTCCCTCCAGGTCAGAGTGCAGATGTGTTGAAGATACAGAATGCCCCCATTGCCCATAGACATTCAAAAATATTAAGGTCCCCCTTCTTTCCTGGGGAAGATTTGCTTTCCAGAGTAATAAGATAATGTCTTTCTGCTGGGGCAAAGTTTGGGCATTTTGCTAGAATTATCTTTTACAGGATGGGGTGTTTCTAAGCTTGGTTTTCCTCAGTTGTGAACAGATCCACTTGCTGTGCTCAGCATCCACCTGGACACTTGGGGTCAAGGAGAACATGAGGCTCATGCTGCCTGCTCTGACATGAGTTTTAAGCTGTATAAATCCTTTGGGCTTATTATTTCCTTACTAACTGAATTTATGGAAGTGTGACAACCCAGTTTAGCTACACTGTTGCTCAGGAACTGCTCAATCTCTTAATAAGAAACTAAAAATTGACAATAAAATAAAGGCACAGATTTCACACAAATCCATTAACATGGACAAGATTTTAAAGTACAGGAGGATTATGGTACCAAAGTGAAACAAGTGGAATGGATCTAAATTTAAACAATTGATAGTTTAAGAAAGGAGCATCATTATCTTTCTGTTTTTGGATAAGATGGTGAATATGCACAGGCTCCTGGCTCATTCCTCAAAACTCAATCCTCGAAAAACTATAGAAGTGAAAAAGAAGTTGATGGATTACAGGACCAAAGTACTTCGAGAAATGCTTGGAAGTACTTTGACAAATGCTTGGAAGTGGAAAGGAATTGTTTCATAATAGGTGGAAACAAATGATAGTCCAAAGAGGAAAAGTCAGAGGTAAAAAATGGATTTCTTATAAAGATAAGAATGCTTAAGTTTCAGAGCCCTTCACTTGCATGGGCCCTTTTCAAGGCCCTGGGAGTGGGATATATTAGAAATTTATTCATGAAGATATAAATATTGGTAAAATTTGAAAAAGTAAAATTTACTAACTTCAGCCAGATGAGGCCACTATCGCTTTTCTCTCTGATATTTCCTCCATCGCATTTTCCTTGGCATTGAGTTCATTGCAGTCCAGCTAAGAGAGGAGGCTGAGTTAAGGTTATGTTCATTTGGGTTTAAAGGGATATAATTACACGGTTGTCAGTCACTTTTGACTATGCTAAAGTGTGTCTCAGAGTCCCAGCAAAGCAAGACTGGCTTTCAGGAATACTGCTGCTCACCACTATTTCTTCTCACCTAGCATGATGACATGAAGATGCAGAACCAGAAGTTATATTGTATGTGCCCTATGGTAACCCAAACCAGAAATACATGAGTAGTGGAAAAGATACAGTATTGAAATATGTGAAGACAGAAGCTAATCTGTGTAAATCTCTTCCAGTCATCAGGCTTCTGAAGTTGTAAGTGAAGGTTTAGGTTCTTATTAATGCCTAGTCAGAATGGAAGGTTTCTCCTGTGTGAATATACCAGATAGTGCAGGACATCCCAAACATAAATGCATCAACAAATAACATTTTTCATATATTTTCACATGAAATTAGTAGGAATCATTATGTAAATTGCTAAAAGTATTTTTCAGATAATAAAAACAGTAATTCACCAAGAGAAAGAAATTTTAAATAGATGCTATGAACAAACTTTTGGATTGTATCATAATCCAATTACTAGAAAGGTGAATCATATTAAGATGTTGGCAAAAGATGCATGCTTTTTCTGATTGAACACAGAATACAGAAATTGACAAAGATAAGACTCATAATATGCCATTGCACCAAAAGCTTTATGAGTGTTATTGTAATTTCCAGAAGCATTCTAGATATCAGTCACCACACAGAAAAAAATCAGCTCATATTAGAAAAATACTCAAAAATACTTTCTCCAGTTGACAAAAACCCTAAAAAATGTATGCTATATTATAAATAACATTTGTGAAGTTGAAACTTTAATAAACAATTAATAATAAAAGGATTCAACCAAGTACACTAGAATGAAAACTGAATAATACATATATTTTCTTTATACAAAATGATGCAAAGTAATTGAGAAAAAATTATTCAGTTCAGTTGTCTGGCTATGACAAAGTAACAGACTTGTCCTCTCATGACAAGCAATAATAAAATTGGTAGAAATGTATGGGGAATTTGTTCAGGCATTTGAAAAAGACAGCAAAAGATACAATTCCTCAAGAGAATGTAAATTCATGAAGTGAACCAACACAAGGATTGTTCTGGCTATCTTCCTGGGGGCGATTCACAACTGTGGCAAAGGGAGCTGGAGTCCAAGCAGGGTATGGTTTTCCCATTAGCTTGAGAGCAGAAAACAAGTACTAAGACAGCTGAAGTGGAATCTTTGGGGAAGGACAACAGAAAAGAAAGAACTTTGCAAAAGGGGCAGTACAAGCAAATCAACATAAGGATACTAAGAGTCCCTTGAGTTCTCAGCTAAAAGCTGGGGTGCACATCTGAGACTACCAGATGCTTACCAGTGACTAGCTGCTATGGGTTGACAACCCAACAGAGATA
Source organism: Myrmecophaga tridactyla (assembly GCA_004026745.1). Classification (NCBI taxonomy): domain Eukaryota; kingdom Metazoa; phylum Chordata; class Mammalia; order Pilosa; family Myrmecophagidae; genus Myrmecophaga; species Myrmecophaga tridactyla. The sequence continues at coordinate 7,516 of PVIY010030115.1, forward strand.
CTAGAGGTTAGAGTAATGATGGAGGAACAGACTGTACAAATGGAAAATACAGATTCTAGACTTAAATTCAATCATATCAATAGTTACATTAAATGTAAATGCTCTAAACACCCCAGTGAACTGGCAGAGATTGTCAGAGCAGATAAAAAAGCAAGACTATCTTTATGTTGCATACAAGAGACATATATAACATATACAGACACAGGTTGAAAGTGAAAGAATAGATGAGTATTGTTTTGGTTTGTTAAAACTGCCAGTATGCAATATACCAGAAATGGAACAGATTTCATAAAGGGAATTTATTAAGTTGCAAGTTTACAGTTGTAAGACCATAGAAATGTCCAAACTAAGGCATCCAGTGCAAGATACCTTAACTCCAAAGAAAGGGTGATGGGTCCAGAACAACTATGTCACCTGGGAAGGCATGTGGCTGACATCTGCTTGGGTCTTTGGGTTTTCATTTCAAACAGCTTCCCCAGTGAAGTTTTCCTTCTGCATCTCCAAATGTCTGGGTCCTGTGTTCCCATTTCTATAGGGAGAAATTGGAAGTAACACAGGGGTCAAAGATCCCAAACAGTTCCTAAAACCAGCAGGGCAAACTCCATTAGATTTCAAAGTCTGAGAGTCATTTATCATCTGGGCTTTAGAAAGCAGCAGTCCCAAACCTACCAAGGGCCTTTACAGTAACCTTGCTCTCTCCCAAGGTGGGATGAGGATTGTAAGACTGGGGCTCATTGGGGTACCACCTTTTTCTTGACTCCACCCTCTCCAAACATGGAGGCAGCACCTGAGCTCTCTGCCATCTCCAGGGCACATGCTCTTCCATCCAGAACAATGGGATGGCAGCTAGGATCCCCCCCCCAAACTCCAGTTTATGCACTCTACTCTCTCTAAGACATGGGTGGCTCCACTCTTCCAGAACATCAATATGGAAGGTCTGCCCTCTGTCTTTGGGACAAACTTATCCTCTCAAAGTGCATGGGTGGGTCTACTCTCCTAGTCTGAGGTTTTGAGCTTCAGACCTTAATTTCCATGGTTCTGCCTTTGAAATCTTTTTCCTTCAGTCTGTTCCTTTTCTGTCCTCTTTAGTCCAGACTGGCATGAATTTATACATATCCCATAATGCTCTTGTTGGTTTTTTATATAGTATGCAGTGTTCATTACATCAGATGGTAAGGCTTTCTACAAATCCTTTCTGAATAGCTCCATTTCCAATCCTGGCTTTTCCTGAATTTGCTGACTGGTTCCATGTTTGGTTAAATCCTCACATGGGGCACTATTCACTGGGGTGTCACTTTCTGGAAGCCCAGAATTTTCCAGACCATCAATTTCTGGTTTCTTTATACCCAAGAGTTCATTTCTCAACTTACCTCTTTCCTCTCACATCTTACTATAAGCTACAAGGAGCAGCCAGACTGCATTTTCCACATTTAATTTGGAAATTTCCTCAACTAAGTATCTGCTCACACTAGAATGAAGCTGGAAATCAACAAAGAACCAGAACTTTCATAAATATATGGAGATTAAAAAACATACTTTAAACAACCAGTGGGTTAAAGAAGAAATTGCTAGAGAAATTTGTAACTATCTGGAGATGAATGAAAATAAGAATACAATATATCAGAACTTATGGGATGCAGCAAAGACAATGCTGAGGGGAAATTTATTGCCTAAATGCCTATCTTAAAAAAGAAAAAAATTGAAGGACTTCACTGCTCACCTGGAGGAACTAGAGAAAGAACTGCAAACTAACCCCAAAGCAACTAGAAGAAGAGAAATCACAAAGATTAAAGTGGAAATAAATGAATTGAGAAACCAAAAAAAATAATAGAAAGAACCAATAAAACCAAAAGTTGGTTCTTTGAGATAATCAATAAAATTGATGGACTCCTAGCTAGGCTTAAAAGGAAAAAAGAGAGAATGCAAATAAACAAAATCAGAAATGAGAGAGGTGGTCGCTACCATGGACCCTGAAGAAATAAAAGAAAATCATAAAAGAATACTATAAACATGACACACCAAAAAAAAACAGATAATTTAGATAAAATGGACAAATTTCTAGAAACACACAGACAAGTTACACTTTCTCAAGAAGAAATAGAAGATCTCCGCAAAGAAATCACAAGTAAAGAGTTTCAATCAGTCATCAAAACTCTTCCTACAAAGAAAAGCCCAAGGCCAGATGGCTTTGCAGGGGAATTATATCAAACATTCCATAAAGAACTCGAATTCTGTTCAAACTCTTTCCAAAAATTGAGGAAAAAGGAACACTACATAACTCATTTTATGAAGGCAACATCACTCTAATATCAAAACTGAGTAAAAATGCCATAAGAAAGGGAAACTATGGGCCAATCTCCCTAATAAATAGACATGCAAAAATTCTCAACAAAATACTAGCAAACTGAATCTAATGACACGTTAAAATAATCATACACCACAACCAAGTGGGATTTTTACCAGAAATGTAAGGGTGGTTCAACACAAAAAAATCAACCAATGTAATACAGCACATTAACAAATCGAAAGGGAAAAAGTACATGATCATCTTCATTGATGCTGAAAAATCGTTCAACAAAATTAAACATTCTTTTCCGATAAAAACACTTCAAAAGGTAGGAATTAAAGGCAACTTCCTTAATATGAGGAAGGGCATATATTAAAAACCCATAGCCAGCATCATACTCAATTGTGAAAGACTGAAAGCCCTCCCCCCTAAGAGCACGAATGAGACAAGGATGCCTTCTATCATCAATATTTTTCAACATTGTACTAGAAGATCTAGCTAGAGCAATCAAGCAGGAAAAAAATAAAATAAAAGACATGCAAATTAGAAAGGAGGAAGTAAGACTTTCATTATTTGCAGATGATGTGATACTAAGAAAATCCTCAGAAATCTACGACAAAGCTTGTTGAGATAAACAAATTCAGCAAAGTGGTGGGATATATGATTAATGTGCAAAAATATGTAATATTTCTATACACAAACAATGACATAACTGAGGAGACAATTAAGGGAAAAAATGCCACTCAAAATAGCAACTAAAAGAATCAAGTATTTAGGAATAAACTTAACTAGGGATGGAATGGACCTGTACACAGAAAACTGCATAATATTTGCTAAAAACCAAAGATATAAATCAGTGGAAAGGCATTCCCTACTCATGAATAGGAGGGATAAATGTAGTTAAGATGCCAATTCTACCCAAATTGATCTACAGATTCAACAAAATAGCAACCAAAATTCCAACAACCTACTTTGAAGACTTGAAAAAGCTAGTTATTAAATTCATTTGGAAGGGAAAGAGACTTTGAATAGCTAAAAATATTCTAAAAAAGAAGAACAAAGTAGAAAGATTAACACTTCCTGATCTTAAAGCTTATTATAAAGCCACAGAGCTCAAAACAGCATGGTACTGGCACACAGAGAGAAGTATTGGTCAATGGAATTGAATTAAGAGTGTGGAAATACACCACCAAATCTATGGTCAATTGATTTTTTACAAGACCTCCAAATTGACAGAACTGGGACAAAATAGTCTTTTCAATAAATGGGCATGAGAGAACTGCATCAGTGCTGGCTTAGTAGAGAGCTGAATTCCCAACTCCTGCTGAGCAATGAGGAGCAGTCTAGCCAGCCCCCACCTCCCAGCCCCACTCTGGTGTAAGCATAGTTGCATGACTTGAATTTCTACCCCACCTGGCAGAAAACAAGTGGCATCTCCTGACCCCCTCCATTTGCCAGAGTTGTGTTTTTAAAAAAATCACCAAAAAGAAAAGGTTTAAATAAGACCTAGGGTTCCATAACATCACAAGCAAAAACTCACATTTCAATTGAAAATAACTCTTCTACTGAGAACCTGAAAGACATCAAATTGAATGAAAAAACTATAATAAATACATGCCAGCATTGAAATCATACAGCAATGTTAGAATTATCTGTCAAAACTTTTAAAGTAGCCATGAGAAAAATTGAGAAGATGGCACAGGGAGATCCCATATAACCTGCACTCATTTTCCCTTATTATTAACATCTTACATTTGTAGGGTACATTTTTTTCTAACTGATGAACTAATATTAATACATTATTATAAACTGTAACCCATACTTTATTTAGATTTCCTAGTTTTTACTTAATGCCTTTTTCTGTTTCACAATGCAATGTTATATTTAGTTGTCTTCTCATGCCTTCTTGGACTGCTTTTGGTTGTGACAATCACTGACACTTTCCTTATTTATAATGCTCCTGACAGTTCTGAGGAGTACTCATCAGGTGCTTTGTAGACTGTTCATTAATTGGTATATAGCTTGTATTTTGCTTGTAATTATTCTGCAGTTACTAGTTGGAGGGATGAAGATCACAGAGGTAAAGTGCTGTGTTTCTCACATATCAGGGGGATATACTATCAACAGGTTAATGTTCTCCTTGATCAGGTAGCTGAGGTAGTGTTTGTCAGATTTCTCCACTGTAAAGTTACTTTCTGCACCCACTTTCTGTATTGTACTCTTTGGAATCAAGTCACTATGCACAGCCCACACTTAAGGAGTAGGGCAAAGTTTCTACATAAATTACTTGGAATCCTCTGAAGAAAAGAGTTGTCTCTTCTCCCTCATTTATGTATTTATTCAATTATTTACCTATGAACTTATTTATTTTTATCAGTATGAGGTCATGGATACTTATTTTATACTTAGGGTAATAAGCCAATATTTCTTTATTTATTTTGTTGCCAAATTAATTCATCTTTGGTTACTGGGGTTACAGTTGACTCTTGTGTCCCATTGACACCCCTCACATTGTGGGGTTTTGTTGGTTGTTTTGTTTTTAGAATTCCATATGTTCTTGCACTAAAAGTTGCTCTAGCTCATCTTGTATATCTCCTGCCTCAGTCCTAGAATCAGGCATTTTCTCCAAAGATTCCTGGCTCCTTTTATTGGAGAATGGTATTGAAAACTAAGATCTAGACTATAGGTGTGTTCATTGTTACTGAAATGTAACAATTGCTTCTAGACCCTCTCAGCTGACAGAGCAAGGAAATATGTGTTGATTCTAACCTGTGTACATATACAGATATCCATAAATAGTTCTATATCTATCCATGTATATCAATCTAACCTAAACACGAGCTCATAGTTGCTAGGCATGGAGTCATTAAGGAATCCACATAGGACAGTGAGTCAAAGCAACACAGATTTATTGAGCAGAGAGAGCAACAGAGTGAGAGCCAATGGCAAGAAAGGAAATGGTTCTGACACTCGTTCTGAGGGCCAGATTTTTTAAAGGCAAAAAAGGGTGGGGGTGATGGGTGGCTGCAAGCATTGCTAGGAGTTATCAAGCCAGAGCAGATCGTGACTGATCTTGCTTCTGGTGGGTGGGGCGTTGGCACGTCCATGCTCATCTATCTCGCTCACACATCAGGTCCTGTCAGAGAAGCTGCTGAGGGAGAGAAACTGAAGGGCCCCCCAGGCCACAGAATCCATTTTGTATGTCAAGTTTATTTTCTGAGACCTGACATTCCTGCCTTTTTATTTTAATAAAATTGACACGGGGTGGAGTTAAGTTTAGGGGGATGCCCTAGCTCAGCTCGAAGCAATTTTTGGAGGGAGCAGGGATGTTATGCCCTTTCATTAGCTACTTCCTGCTGTCAAAAGAGTGTTGTAGGGAGACAAAATTGCTTTGAGTGGAGCCAGGGCATTATTGTTTGGGTTTGGGAGCTTCTTTTGCGGTAACAGGCTGGTAGTGATGGCTACCAGAATTTGGAGCAGGCTTTCAAATTTCTGCTGTAGCAGGAGTATGTTTTCAGAATTCCTCTGCTGTAGCTGGAGTATGTTTTCAGATTTCTGCTGGATGGTCATGGCTGCTATTGATCTGTGAATAAAACTATTCAAACATCATAAGAGGCAGGGGGCTAAGAGAAAAATTAACAGAATAAGGGCCCAATGAGAGGGAGCAGAATAACTCATAGAGGGGTGGAGAAGAATGAAAGAAAATTTGAGAAAGTCTTCTAGCCAAGATGAATTTGCATCTGCTTTTGCTAAGCTGTTACTTATTATGGCCACATTCCTTTTTTGGTATGTTTAAATTTTTTTCTACTTGTACTGTATTATTGATGCAAAAGCATCAAATTTAATTAATTATAGCACAAGTTCCTCCTGTTGTTGTGATTAGGATATTCAGGGCTCTTCTATTTTGTAGGACTACTTCAGCTAAGCTATTTAAAGATTGTTCTTGTTCTTCTAGAGTCTAATAGCATTCCATGATGCTGCATCATTCAGGATATGTTTAAAATAGAGGCTTCTAAGTATTGGAATTCCACAAACCCAAAAAACCTTCAATACATAGTGTGGCCTAGCCCTGGGTTTTTAGAATGGAGTTGAAGCATCCTAGTATATGCCTAGGAGTTTGCTTTTGAGATTTGTTGAGATGAGTTTCAGGAAAGGACCCAAGGTTGGGATTTTACCCTGAAGAAGCCGTTTCAGAAGGTGTTAAGACTTGGTCTTCTGGGGTTAATGTAACAATAGTCCAGGTTCCTGTCCAATTGTCAGGAAGTAACAAGTAAGTTGTGTCTCCACATAAAAAATAATATCCTGTGCTTATCATAAAAAGAGCTTTAAGCAGGACTTGGCAAGTGTTAATAGAAAGGAAGGCAGTTTGGGTGTTGAAGCTATTCCAGCTTGTAAAGTACTTATCTTCACATAAGAGAGAATAGAAGGGATTACAAGGCTGGCAGGTTTGGCGTAGTGGGTTTTGACAGAGTACACTGTGGAAGAGGAGTTGGAATATATTGTTTTTCCTTGGTACTGCTGGGAATGAAACTTTAGCAGTTAGTTTAGCAGTGCCTTCTGTTACATTACAGGTTCTAGTTTTAAAGCAGGTAGAACAGTTAAGGATTTTGGTTTGACCAGGTTTTAACAGAAGATTTTGAATATCTGACTGTTCTGATGTAATTATTTTTAGTGATATTATGATTAGTTAGATTGAAAAGTTGGCCTGAGCATGTTCCTAGTCCAAATATCAAGGTACTAATTATAGGGCTAGGTAATAGGATTATATCCTCAGTATATTGGGCTATGGAATTAAATAATTCGGTGCTCCAAAATAGAATACTAGTTTGATTAGTTAATATGGTGAAACGGTTTTGTGTATTAGGCACCCATTTGAGGAAGGTTGCATTAAATGTTAGGGTATAATTGCAAAAGGAAGTATTAAGATGTCCTATATCCATAGCTTGGGGACTGGAAGATTTATGGGAGAAGTATGTATATGGGGTCTGTCCATTAACTGGCATACTTTGTGGTTTGGCTGACGAAGTCACATGGAAGGCTGCTCCTCTGGCCCCACGGGGCTGGAAATTCAAACCTCAGTCTGATCTCTGAATGGGGTCGACTGGAAGGTGGTCCCATAGCCCCGAAGTGCCAGAAAGCTAAGCCTCATTCAAACCTTCTTCGCAGGTTTTGGCACCAGATGTTAGGCATGGAGCCATTATGGAATCCATGTATGACAGCGAGTCAAAACAACACAATTTACTGAGCAGAGAGAGCAACAGAGTGAGAGCCAGTGCAAGGAAAGGAGATGGTTCTGGCTCTCATTCTGAGGGCCAGATTTTTTAAAGGCAAAAAGGTTGGGGGTGATAGGTGGCTGCAAGCATTGCCGGGAGTTATCAGGCCTGAGCAGATCATGACTTCATGCTCATGATTATCTGGTCTTGCTTCTGGTGGGTGGGGCGTTGACACAACCATGCTCATTTATCCTGCTTACACATCAAGTCCTGTCAGACAAGATACTGAGGGAGAGAAATTGAAGGGGTCCCCAGGCCACAGAATCCATTTTGTATGTCAAGCTTATTTTCTAAGATCTGACAATAGTAATGTCTCCAATTCTAATCTATTACCACATGGATCATTCCCCCTTACAGTATCAAATAATATAGTTTCACTACCCTAACACATCCTCTGTGCTGCACTTAGTCAATCTCTAGCCACCACTGATGTTTTCACCACCTTCATAATTCCAGATTGTCATATGACTGAAAGGTGCAAAAGCAATTCAATGGAGAAAAGATAGCCTTTTCAGCAAATACTGCTGGAGCATTGAACATCCATGGGCAAAAACAAATGAACCTTGATCTTAGACAAAAATTCACTCAAAATGGTGCACAGATTTAAATGTAAAATGTAAAATAATAAAACTTTCAGAAAATAATAGGAGACAATTTCCAGCATCTAGAGCTAGGCAAAGAGTTCTTAGACTTAACATATTAAAGAAAATGATTCATAAAAAGATCATTGATAAATTGGACTGCATTGAAATTTTAAAATTTGGCAAAAGATCCAAGAGAATGAAAATTTATTCACATACCATGCGTACAACAAGTGAGAGATCAAGAATATATAAAGGACTCTCAAAACTCAATAGTTATAAAACAAACACTCCAAATAGAGAATGGGGAAAAAGGGTTTGGACAGATGAGTTAAAAAGTAAGGCTAAAAAATTAAATAAATAATAGGGGGGGTTAAAGGGTAAAAAATTGAGTAGATTGAAATACTGGTGATCAATAGAGGGAAGGGTAAGGTGTATAGTATGTATAAGTTTTTTTTTTCTTTTATTTCTTTTTCTGGAGTGATGCAAATGTTCTAAAAATGATCATGGTGATGAATACACAACTATGTGATGATATTGAGAGCTATTGATTGTACAAGATTTGTCAATAAAAATATTTTAAAAAAAAGAAAAGAAAATGGGCAAAGGACATGAAACAGACATTTCATCAAAAGGGATATAAAGATGGCAGATAAACACATGAAAAAAATGCCTAATATTATCAGCCTTTAGGAAAGGGCAAATTATTATCATAAAATGTCACTACACACCTATTATGATTAAAATTAAAAAAATAATGACAACACCAAATTCTGACAAGAATATGGAGAAACTGGATCACTCTTACATTGTTTATGAGAATGTAAAATGATACAACCATTCAAGAAAAGTACGGCATTTTCTTAAAAATTTAAAAATGTAGCTCCCATATGACACAGCAATTGCTGGGCATTTATCTCAGAGTAATGAAAACATATGTTCGCACAAAAACTTGTATATCTGAATGTTTATAGCATACTTATTCATGATAATGTGAAATAAGAAACAATTTAGATGTCCTTCAATGAGTGAATGGTTAAACTGTGATATATCTGTAGTATGGAATACTATGCAGCAATGAGAAGGAACAAACTATTGATGCATGCAACAACTGGGATTAATCTCCAAGAACTATCTGAGTGAGAAAGGACAATCTAAAAGGTTACATGCTGTATGATTCTATTTATATAATATTCTTAAAATAAGAAAATTGTAGATATGGACAACAGATTAGTAGTACCAGGACTTAAGGATGGTGTGGCTCTAAAAGGGAAACATGAGAGATCCTTGTAATGGTGGAAATGTTCTGCATCTTGACAATATCAATATCAATATCAACATCCTGGTTGTCTAAAGGGAGAGATGTTTATTTGATGTGAACTTTATATTTTGGGTAGTGCTTTTCTTAATTTAATTTCTATGGTCAGTTTAGTTGAACATCATAAGTACATGGTATCTTGAATAGGACATGAGATTTTGTTGATTTGTCCAGGTTAGTGTGATGCCCCAATAAATCCCAGAGTGATTTGGGAATGAATAAAGAAGTATTTGCAAAGTTCCCTTGGGGGGAATGGGGAGAAAGGAGGAAATATTCAACTTCCTTATTTGGAGAATTTCTGAAATTGTCACAAGCAGTGGGGACAACCAAATCAACAAGCTGAGCCCTCAATCTTGGAGTTCATCCCTATGAAACTTATTCCTGCAGAGGATAGGCTAAGCCTACTTAAAATTAGGCCTAAGAGTCACCACCAGAGAACCTCTTTTGTTGCTCAGATGTGGTCTCTCTCTCTAAGCCAACTCAACAGGTGAACTCACTGCCCTGCCTTCTATGTGAAACATGACTCCCAAAGGTGTAAATTTCCCTGGCAATGTGGGGCAGAAAGCCTGGGATAAGCCAGGACCCAGCATTACAGAGATTGAGAAAGCCTTCTTGACCAAAAGAGGGAGGAGAGAAGTGAGAAAAAAATAAAGTTGAAAAACGATTTCAAACAGAGTCTGCAGGTTATCCTGGAGGTTATTCTTATGGATATCCCTTTTAAGTTTATGGTGTATTGGAGTGACTAGAGGGAAATGCCTGAAACTGTTGAGCTGTGTTCCAGCTCCCCTGAGTCTTAAAGATGATTTAAGATTATACAATCTTAAAGATGATTGTATAAAGATATAACATTTACAATGTGACTGTGTGATTGTGAAAACTTTATGTCTGATGCCCTTATATCCAGTGTATGGATAGATGAGTGAAAAAACATGGATAAAAAAATAAATGAATAAATAATAGTGGAGATGAAGGGTAAAATAAATTGGTTAGATGGAAACACTAGTGTTCAATGAAAGGGAGGGTCAAGGTATATGGTATGTATGAGTTTTTTTCTTTTTTCTTTTTATTTCTTTTTCTGGAGTGATACAATTGCTTTAAAAAAATCATAGTAATGAATAAACAACTATGTGATAATATTGTTATCTATTGACTGTACACCATGTATAGAATGTATGTGTGTAAAGATTTCTCAATTAAAAAATATATCCTGGTTGTGATATTGCATTATAGTTTGCAAATGTTACTATTGGGGAAAACTGGGTAAAAGTCACATGGAATCACTCTGTATCATGTTTTCCAACTTGCATGTGAACCTACAATTATCTGAAAACAAATAGGATAATTAAAAAGTATTTGTCATTTTAAAAAACATCATTAATTCTAATAGGATTGAGTGCATTGACCTTAAGAAGAGGGAGGCAAGGCAAGATTTGGTTCCTAGTAGGGAACCAAAACTGAGTCTTAACTATACAGGATGTGACAGGGAGGCCTTACTGAAACTAGGTAATATTAGAGTCGGAAGGTAATTGGAAGTAACCTATTTATTAAGGAAATAGTAGAAAGTCAGGTTGAGACCAATATCCAGATTACTGGAACTACCAACAATCATAGAGATATTCACAATCTTTTTGTCCATCAACAAATTTGATTCTGGATTAATGGGTAGAGGACAAATCCATAGAAATATTTCACAGGCTGAAATATTTAGAAGACTGGAATCAAGATCATAAATTTAGACAGGTGTGAGACACACTGGAATCCTTGATACATTAAATTAAAAGCACTTCACTTAACTGAATAATTCCATGGTTTATCTATCTAGCCATCCATCCATTTAACATTAATAAAACTATCCATCTAGCTGCATGTTCATTTCTCTATCACTTACCTCTCCCTCCCTTCCTTCCTTCCTTTTTCTTTTACTCTCTCTCTTTCACCTTATCAAACTAGTTAGAGCTAAATGCCTGAAAGCAAGGTAGACTAGGTTAATGGAGTCATAATCTTTTCTAGTCCCCTTTTTGGAAAAATATCAAGTGGCTTTAGGACAATTTCCTTATCCCAAAATTACAGAAAAAGAGGCCTAAAGAAAGGGGCCCTCAAGGTAAGCAAGTCCTGCTCACCTTCTAAATGAAGAACTTGTCAATCGATAAAAGAAAGTCATTTATTTTTATTGAAGTATCTGCTTACAGAAAAGGTCAAAGCCCAGAGTAAAAACAAGAATAATCTCGGTTGTTCTTGTTGCTTTGGGAAGCTTAATCATTTTCCGCATTCTTCCCACATGGTTGAAGTGTTTTGCAGCATTTCAGAGTCTTCTGGCAGAGAGCAACAAGTTCTTCATTTTTCTGACAGGAATTCACACATTTCCCTTTAAGGCTGTAGCATCTCTCATCAAAAAACTCAGTCCTGGCTACACAAGGAAAGGAATCACCTGGATTATTTTTCTTTTAAAATGTATCTGTTTGCCAGGTACTGTCATATAACTAATTAATGAAGATTTCTTTGCAAGCTGTCAAAGCAAAAAGGCAGTGGGAATATATTTTTCGCCTAGCACTTGGAATAGGCTGGAGAGGGGTGGGGGGCATGCTTTGGGAAATGAAGCTATTGTTCTTTTGTTAAAATTTGTTGAGATGATTTTCAACTTACTCCTATAAATACCTCCAACTTCTTCAATGCACTTTCAAAACTGCTAAAAGCTGTTTATAGAGCAAGACCTGAGATTGAAGAGAGAAACTAAGACTGGCATAAAAAATATACAAATACACTAAAAAAGGAAAAAAATTCCATAGTAAATAGAAGTAAAGAAATTGTTTATGAAGACTCAGTCTGCTTTCTCCTGCTCATTCCAGCAAAATGAGAGTTGGGCAAGGGATGTGTTCTAGAGCAGGAAGGTAAGAATCTTGGGAGTGGCTCTCCAAGACCTTGCATAAAATTCCAGTTCTGGCTTTTCAGTAGTAGTCATAGGAACTGCTGCCTTCAGTGCAAGATTGACAGCCCATCTGATCAGATTCAACATCTTAGACTTGCCTAATATGGATAATATATATAATGTGTCATCTAATGAACAAAAATTGCATTTAATGTCAACATATAAAGGTGGCCTAACTCACATGAATATGTAAAACTTACAAACCAAATGGAATTGTGCCAGCATATGAACTAATAATACCTAGCATTAATATATAAGTTCATAAGTATAATACCCAGAAATTTCCAAGCTCAATGAACTCTTGCTCCCTGTCCTAGTAATGCTGTAAGGCTATCTTACACTGGAAGTACTAGAACTCAGTCTGACAAGAGTCCTTTTACCAGATCCAATAAATAAGAGATGATCCAGGTAGCCTCTGGAAAAGGAAAGCATATCATTCCTACTAGGCTTCTGATGTCCATAACAGATACCCACCTAAAGGTCATTGTAATTATATGTGTGTGTGCACACATGTGGTACATTTGACAGGCAGGTTTCATTTACACATAACAAGTAATTTCGTATTATATTCTCTTGCATTATTTGACTACTTATATAATAAGTATGAATAATGAAAAAGATACCTCTGGTTAGTTTCTACATTTGCATCTAAACCAGTGTAATGAGTATAGCATTACATACACCATGGTTCACAGTAGGTCTTAGGACCCCATAAATTTCTATACTAAGCTTATCACATAGGCTTAGAGATGTGCAAGGTGATGTGAAAATTCTGAGCATCTCACAAGGGGTAATATAATACTAGCTTCTGGAACATCATGCACTTATTGTGGGTTCTGGGTGGCCTTTTCTTCAGCTCCCTATAACTTGAGGTGAGACTGGTCTCAGACCTTAATTTGGGGCAGGATCCAATTAGAACCACTGAAGTTTCCCAGGAATGGGGAAAAAAATGAAGAGTGCTGACTTGGGAATAGCATCATAAACTCCTCTCACTGTGACAAGATGGAGTTGAGCTCAAATCATGGCTTCAGTCCTTCCCTTCTATATGACTTTGAGCAAGTTATTTAGCCTGAGTCCCAGTTTCTGCATCTACAAAATGGGCCTTCCAACTCCTATCTTCACCCCCCAAAACAGATCTAAATGAGAAGTTGGACGAAGTTGCCTTTAAGAGTACTAGCTTCGGAGAATTAAATAAATAGTTTTCATTATGTGAAGTATTTTTCACGGTATCCAGCTTATATATATAGTATATGACGAAGGAATGTCAGTTTAATTTGCATTGTTTTACCTAATGCCCTGACTGATCCATAGTAGGTGTCCATTTGATACATAGGTGTTTCTAAGTCCCATTCCTTTTTCCTTGATTTTCTTCATGTCTTTGTCTCTCTTGTCAGTCTTAATCTCCATCACAACTATTTTTAGAAGGTGTATAGACTGCTACCTGCTACCCTTGCTTTCATATTTGCTTTGCTTTTTTCTGGGGTGGGGGCATTAAATGTGCATGAGACTGGGAACCAAAAGCCGTTCTTCCTGGCATACCTTTATTTCTTCAAACCTGTGACAAGTCATATTCACAAAAGTAGTCCATCGTAGATAATAATGGGAAGAACACAGGATTGATAGAAAAAGCATTAAGGAAAGTTTGTCTCCTGTAGCATACGTCACCCTGCAGTGCCACCAGACCCTGGGTGCCTTTGCGTCCTAGGGTTGATCACTCCTGGACGCTCGTTGAGACAGATGCTCTTTCTGGGCCACCACCTCTGAAAACCTTCCATGCAAAGATGCTCATTTTACCTGGGGCCAGAAAGAAGAGAACAGCAAGGAGAAAGAAGAAGGTCCTCATGTCAGGAGGGTCCTGAGAGACCAGCACAGCGTCCATGAAAAAGGAGAGCAAGGACATGCCTTTATACTTTTCTTCAGACTAAATGACCACCTTGATCAGTGAAGCTTATCAGAAATGAAATCTCTCCATGCTCTGATGAGCAGAACCCATAAATCTTAGTGGCTTTCACTCCCCTTAGGGTTTGTCATTTTTCTGATTCTGGATAATTCCCAAGATGGAAAATGGGGATGAAGGAGGAGATTGTAACACGTATATGACCAAGGATAGATGCATAAGGCAGAAGGAGCAATCTGGAGCCTGGCAGTTTGGATTTCAGTCTGGTCCATTGGATTAAAGACCATGTTCCTTAATAGTTTCAATTTATTCATATGTAACATGAAGGTAATTATAGAATATCATAAAGTACTGATTAAGAGCTGGTACTCTTAATGGGAGTCACATACATACATACAAATGTACATATACATGCATATACACATAATGTGTATTTACATATATGCATATTCATAAATGTTCGTGTATATGGTATTCTAATGTTAACCTGAATAGGAATCTAAATATTTTTAGAAATCTAAACATGAACAGTGCCTTAAACTTTGTATGTGAGCCCCTCTCCCTTGGAAAAACATGGTCCAAAAGTTACAGGCTCCCACCAATTTGATTAAATCTTTCTTCTAATTTGTAATAAATCAATTAAGAGAGAAGGAGCTGAATTATCCATTTTAATACTTCCCCTTTGTGGGACAGGGAGTGAGATGTCCCTCTTTAAGAAAAGCATGAGATTTTGGAAATGAAGATCTGTCCTAGCCAACCCATTATTACTATTACTACCACTAAATTTGGAATACCTTAATAGCATGTGTTAAAATAATCACAAGCCCTGGCAAACAACAAATGATTGCTGTGTTATTGAAAATACGGTTTTCATATGTGGTTTGCATAAGGTCATCAGTTCTTCATGCACACTGTTATCAACAAATGATTAAATACATAAATAAATGTGAGAGAAGGGACAAATTTTTCTAACAGAAGGATTTCAAATAATATACATAGATACTCTCCCCTCCAGGAGTCAGAACTTAATTCCCCTGACCTTCAGTGGAAGCAACATGCTTCCAAAGAATAGAGTATGAAAGGGAGAAAATAGAAGAGAAACCTGACGAACATTACCATAACCAAGAGACCAAAGCTGTCACCAGTGATCAGTCAGACCCATATCACATCCACCCTGACATGACAGATGAAATGAAAAGGACATGCCACCTCTGCGGTATTCTTCCTCCAAACCCAGCAGCCCAGTCTAATGCTGAGTGACCATCAGAAATTCCATGGTTTAGTTAATAATAATGTACTAAAGTTAGTTTCTTAGTTTGACCAATGTCTCATAGTAATGTCAGGCGTTGTTAACATTAGGAAAAAATGGGTGAGTAACTTGGAAAGTCCAGAATTCTCTCACCTTTCTTTATAAATTTTCTGTGTAAATTTAAAATTATTCCAGAATAAAATTTTATTTAAAAACTCTTAAGGAATATCCCATGCATTCTTACTCTTACTGAAAAGCATTTTGGATGAATCACTCTGACCTCAGAATCTACTTTCTTCACTGTTCTGTTTTCTTTTTGGGGGTGGTGAGGGGTGTGGGGGTGCACGGTCTGGGACTCGAACCTGGGTCTTCCCCATGGAAGGTGAGCATTCTACCACTGAATCATTGTTTTATTTTATGTTTCAAAAACAAGAACAGAATATTTTATCAAAACGCTCAACCAGGTGGGAATAAGTACGACTTATTTGGGGAAGCAGTGATAGAAACATTCTTTTTAAGATCCAATTTCTTAATGATTAAAAGCATTATTTTTACTCCTAATTATAAAGCATAATTAGGACTTTGCTGTGTTAGGTGATATTGGTTACAGGCACAGGATTTCAGCGCTAACTTGGCAAAACGATTACTGTCCCTTTCTCCTTTGACTTCATTTCTTTCTTTTTTTTTTTTTTTTTAGTGAGATAATACGTTTCCTTTTGTATTTGCTTATTTACTCAACATGATGTCCTCAAGTTTCAATCATATTGCAGCATGCATCAGAACTTCATTCCTTTCTATGGCTGAATACAATTGCATTGTTTGTTTATACCACATTTTGGTTATCCATTCATCTGTTGATGGGCAACTTGGGTTGCTTCATCTTTTGGCAACTGTGAATAATGCCACTATGAACATTACTGCAGAAATAGCCACTTTTTACACAAAGAGTGTTTCAGACTAGTCGTATAGAAATGATCAGGCCCTTCCACAGGAAAAAAGGACCCAAAAACTCATATTGATATAAAAATGTCAATTACATTTTACTATAGTGGGTCATGCCTTTAAATTCTGTGAAACTGAAGCCAACAAGTAGCTATTTTATAATAATTATGAAATGTCAACTTTGTATTTTGATGTTTATTTGCAATAAAAATGTTTATTTTCATGATTATTATTTTAAGTTTGAGTTTTATCATACAATATAACTCTGATGGATAGAACAAGCTTAGATTTTACAAGCCATAAGTGGAAATAAATTCAACATCAGGTATTTGATGCTTCCTGATGCATCCATACATCCTGAACAGGTCTCACAGAAATATATGTAAATGAAATTTTTTCTTTAACATAGTGTATCTGTCTGGGTTCAGAGACAGACAATATGAGTAATTTGAACAGATAAAATTTAGTAGAAAGAATCATAACTGAGAAGTTAGGATTTAAGGGATGATTTTACTGACTTTCATAGATGATAAAAGTAAAAGCAAGGAGAATAATAGTCTGCATTTATTGAGCTCTTGCAGGTACCAGGCCTTCTTCTAAACATTTCCATATGTTTGAAATAATCATCCTAGGTTCCTACAACAACTTAAGAGTCAAGCAGAATATGTAGGTCGATCCTTATTTGATAGATGAGAAAACAGAAGCTCAAAGGGGTAAGTAACTTGCTCCTAATCCTTGGATCAATGTGACAGGAGCCTGTTTTTCCAACTGCTGGCCCAGTGTTCTCACTCTATCAGTCAGATTCCCCCAAATATAAGGCATTGTAGAGGCCAAGGGTAATTATCATTGACATCAGTCCTTAATCCAGGGAAATGGAGCATGAAAACGTGCTTGTTTTATTGATTCACTTCACTGACTAAGAACATGTGCCATTACTTTCAAATATAAATGAGCCCTTGTCCTCTCAAAGAGATCCCAAATCTCTGCTGTAAAGAGTGTCATCTCACTGGAATGGCTCCAGTTATAAAGATGTTTTATTTTATCTTTGCTTTTCTCTTCATTTTGACTCAACTTCCATCAGGTAAATGAAAATGGATGGAAATTTGGTGGAGCAGGTGATAAAGTTTGATGATTCTTTTATACCACCCTAAAATTATAAGTAACAGTCAGCATCCCCCTGTTTCTCATGGGAAATTCTTGCAACTGTAGAGCATTTTCTAAGAGAAAACTGCATAACCATTCCTTCCACCACCACCACCCCCAGTCTTGGTCTTACTGGATACCAGTAATCTTAGCCTTGAGAAATATTATAAAGGCCCTATCTCTGTGGTCTGCTGTCCCTTAAGCAGATAGATATAAAATATGGGATTGGGACTATTACATTATACAGTGTAATTTCCTGCATTGATTTTAATTTCCAGTATGTTTTGTTTTGCGTTTAGTTTGTAAAGCAGGATTTGATTATCCCCAGCCATTACCAGGAGGTAAGTTAAAACTCTTATATATAATTTTCCTTTTCTCTTAGGAACTCTGGGCCTGTCATCTATATATGACTTCTGGGGACAACTGGGGGGGATAGAGAGCAGTGAAAACAAAATTTCTTAAAATCCTAGCCAACTAACTCTTTTTCTCTTCCTATTACCCCCAAAATCATATTTGGATTATCCATTTCACAGAGAAATGTCTTCATCACTGGACTGTAATTTTGGCCACAGAGATTTGAACCCAAAGGCTATTTTGATTAGGTAGTGATGTTAACTAAACCAAGATGATGGGTTCAATACTTGCAACAGTCAAGTGACACTGTTTGGAGAACATACCTGCTCATCTCTTAGAGTCTCTGCTCCTAAATCTAGTAAAGTGTGTCCAGATATATATGATTGGTGTAGGGAAGATCAAACAAAAGAGTAAGGGTGGTTTAGTAAAAACTCATCACCATTTCAGAACAGTTACTCAAAATAAAGAGCCTGCTGGTATTTTGTTGAGTCATGTCAGAAGAAAGCACATTGTAACCGGAACTGAGAGAAATATTCCTGAGTAATTGTGAACAAAATTTAAAATTGTTTAAACTTAGAATTTCAGAGTGAGAAATATTTAGGTTTCTAATAGTCATTAAGTGCCTGTTATGCACCAGACAACCCTATTAACACCTTTATATGGTATATGTCATTTAATCTTCAAAACGTCTCCGACTTAGATACCTTAAAATCAGTATTTTTAAGATGACAAAGCTGAGAGGTAGATAAGAAGTTAAACAATTTTTCCAAGGTGATGCCAATAATAAGCAGTTAGTTAGGCTTCCAACTCAGACTACCAGAGTCACAAGATTCAAATCTGTGATTCTTAATTTGATGAAATGATTCCTAGCAGAAGTGACATATAAAGCATTTAACAAATTGTTCAGCACAGGCATTGAGCAGCCCATACTCTGGTTCGATAAGAACAGATGCTCTCATAAACATTTGCCAGTGCCGTGAGCCCCAGCTGAATAGAAGCCCTGAGTGTAAGCACATACAGAAGAGCTTCAACAGGATGAGTGGGTAGGAGACTGAGTGTTCTAATTAGGCAGCAAACGGGCATCTAGGGATAATCCCTGACATTCTAAATAACAGACCAGATTAGAATTACAACATAGTTCCATACCCTACCTAATTGTAAGGCTGAAAAATGCTGATTCTTCTCTGCTTCAGAAATGAAAGAATCAAAAAGTATATGAAAGAATCGAAAGTATAGATAAGCCCCACCCCACCCCCTACCCCCATTTCTAGGTTTGTCACTTGATGTGGCTTAACGCACTGAATGGGCTGAAGAGGAAAAGGAGGTTTATTTACACCGGCTGTGGCAGAGGAAACTTTCCAAATCTGCCTCCCCATTTTTCACTTGGCTTTTATAAACATTAGAGACAAGGAAACATAATCGTCTTGGGTAGTAAGTATCAGGAGTCTGGAGAACTTCATCAGTTCCTTAGACATGTCCGACCTCTGAGATACCTGGGCATGGTGCCCCAGACTTGGAGACTTATACAGATCTCGGTGCGGACTTTACATATTGCTTCTCAAGGAGACTAAAACTCAAATTCACAACTTGCTTACAGTTTTAAGGTTACATTTTAAATGCTAACACTACAGTAGCACAGACTGTGACATGAGAGCCCAGCTCTTAATAAGTCCAGGTGAAGAGAGATGGAGTGTGTATGGGGTGGGGTAACAAGGTAGACACTAATGTAGAAGATCTTAGATGAAGAAGGAGATGGGTATTTAGGAGAAGAAAATTATAAAAATAGGAACTAGAAGTGACCAAGGAATTGAGAAGCTTGACTTTTGGCTGTTGAGCTGAGGTGTCTTGCAGCCACAGCAGCATTCAGTAGGGTTTAGAGCCAGAAGGTGGAGAAAGAAGAGATGGGTCCTTCATTTATAAGTGTTATTAGGAAAATTTTGGTGTAATCTGCTGCTGGCAGAAGGGCATCTTCAGTAGAAGTTTAGATTATGTCTTCCCTCATCTCCAATTAAGTTACAATAAAAGTCACCAGGGACTTTATTTCAGAGTTGATGTGAATTCTCACCACAACATGTGATGAATGCATAGCAGTAAAGAGAAGAGGGAAGTGATGTTGGCCTCAGTTTACTGAATGAGAACAAAGGTCCGAGGGAAGTGATTGGGCAACAACAGTGGACTTCATAGAAGCAAGGACAGTCTCCAGAGACTGCAGCAAGAGCTAACACAAAGCAAGAAACAAGATGAACACAAATGTCTTTGGATGAGTATTTAGAAGTGATATGTGGGCAGCTTCAGGAGCTGTGACGCCTACACAGCAGTGTGAACTCAAGGAGAATGCAACAGGTCTAGCCCCAAGAAGGGATCAGATGTAGCAAGGATGTTATTAAGCAGCAGTCTGAGAGTGAGGAGCAGGTGGTGAAAGAGGGAACACAGAGCATGAAAATTTGAAATAACCACTGAGAATAGAAAAATAAGGTGTCTAGAAGCACAATGAATGACTGCACCGTGATGAGCAACCAGCTAAGACTGAAAATCTCAAAGGAGTGTCATTAATTTGTGATGATCAATGTTCTGACACTAGGAAGATGGTGAGGAATAGGAAATGAAATGAGGCACTACACCGTAAATGTTGTTCCCAGAGAACCAGATCAGGAAATAAATGATTCTTGGATGCAAAGATAACACCTACCTGATCCATGCAAGTTTTCCTGAAAAATTCTTTGTGATTTTGTTTTGAATGTTCTATTGAAGGTAACAACAAAAATGGCTAATTGCATAAATAGTGTTTGTTAAAACAAATAAAGAATGTAAACATATTCCTAGAATTCCCATTTGACAAATGAGAAAATTGAGACACAAAGAGATCAATTTATTGAGGATACTTGGCCATTTCTTTGGTCACATAAGAATTGAACCTGACTCTTAATACCACTTCTAGGGAATTTTTTTAAAACCACCAAAATATCCCTCACATTTTCGTCTAACAACCTTGTACAGTAGTATCAGGTATGTTTTTTTATAGTTCCATAATATATATGATATTCTGTCCACATGTGCTTACCTCTGATCCATGCAAGATTATAAACTCAGAGAGAGCAGGGATTGTGTCTGCTCCTTTCTTAAAAATCACCTGTGCCCAACGGTATACTGCAAAAAGCAGGAGCTCTTTGAAAAGTCACAGCTGGTTCTTTTTAAATTATTTTTAACGTAATTTTTTGAGATATGTATCATCCATTCAATGTATACATTCATGGTTCACCGTATTATCACATAGTTATTCATTCATCAACATGATCATTTTTAGAAAATTTATATTACTCCAGTAAAAGAAATAAAAAAAAAATGCCAAACACCCCATACTTCTTAATCCACCCTCTTTTATTGACCTCTAGTATTGGACTGTACTCAATGTTAAGACTTACAATCAAGGTAATTTAACTAATACAGTGTAGTATTGTCAGAGATTGATAAATATATCAGTAAAACAGAACAAAACATCCAGAACTAGATTCATACAAACATGAGCAACCAACTTTTTTTTTTCAATATAGTTTTACAATCACTATAAAAGACCAGTGCTACTGGATTACAGTTCAACAACTTCAGGTATTTCCTTCAGGCTATACAGCTGGTTCTTGAAAGATATCTTTTATAATCATAAATACCAACTCTCTTCCCTTCTGGTGGGCTTTGACCAGTTCCCCATTTCCAGACAGTGCCAGGGAAGCCACATCAGCAGCTCTCTCTTGCTACAGGTGAGTCGGCGGTATGTGAGCCATGCAAACTTGGTCGGGGCAAATGCAGGAGGATATGCTTGGAGGATGAGAAGATTGTTGGAAATTGCAAGAGTAACTTTTACTGTTGCCGACGGAGGGTCATATAAACCAGACCAGCAGACTTCTGCCCTTAAATATAGGACTGGATGTTGAAGGAAAATCAAGAGAGGTTATGTGGCTTAACCAAGCCATACAGTGAATGAGTTTCAGGGTCATTCTCATTTCTTTCTCTCTTTGCTTTATGCTTTTGCTTATTTTGTTTGTTTTGATTTGCTTATTTTTCTAAGATAATGTTTTTTACTTCAAGCTCAACGATATACCCATCATTACTGCACACCTAGTAGCTATTCATTTAATCAGATAATGCTCTTGTGTATCTGTGGAGTACCTTATAACTTATGAATCCTTTTCTCTTACTTATCTGTCTCAAGATCATGTCATGAGGTAGGTTTATTATTCCCAATTATATTTAAGGAAATTGAGAACTAAAGAGGCTGTCACTTCCCTAAGGTCATAGTATGAACCAGTAGAGGACAGGCATGCCAATATCATGTTCTCTGTATCTATCTATACTAATTTTCACAAAATTAATAGTACATAAGTGGAAAGAGCATTCTCATCTGTGTTAATGGAGTTATGATTTTATAGAATGCAAGAAATTCTTTTTATTGAAATTATTTTTTGGTAGCCAAATATATTGTCATTCATCGGTTTGAACACTTATGGTGTATTTTTAAAACACCTAACATCTACCCAATTAGTGCCCATGACACCAACTTTGCATTTCTCTTCATGCCCATGAATAAAGATGGTTAGATACTAATTTAAAATGTTCAATATACATAAATGGTTGAAATAAAATTTGTAGCTTCACAAAATACAGGGCAAAAGCATTAGTCCTGGGACCAGTGACTCAGATATGAGAATTCATTTCTTATTCTTTTTTGGGCCAGGAATCAAACTGCATTGCAGGCAAGCATTCTACCACTGAACCAACAGTACACACCTTATGATCACTCACTTTTCAAACATGAGACTGAACAATATTTTGCTTAACTTTTGTGCCTATTATTTGCGTCTGCACTCAGATTCATCCCCTGTCCTTCATCCCTGCTTTGTTTTGTATCAATGGGTACTTATTCACTACAAATTGCATTTTCCAGGCTTCCTGGCCTCTTGCCAGTTTCAGTCTCTATGAGTCTCTGGAGAGAGGAGTAAATAGAAGAAAAGGAGAATTCGGGTTATTTCTTGCCCACTCTCTCTCGCTACTCCGAAGCAGCTTCATTGTCTCTGAATTGGATTGGGTTGGATTTTACTGTAGGATTGTAGCTCCTACATCAAAGCCTCTGTGTTCTCAGCTCTCACTTGGCCGTCCTAGTGTGGGTCCATCACCTGCCAGCTAGTACTCATTCCGGAATTTACACCAAACCTCCTGGGGTTTTTTTCCCCTTAGTCAAGAAGTAGTGGAGGATTCTGGCTGTGGCCAACTTTAGGGTTGCCTCATTGCTCTAGTTTTGCATGTTCAGCTTTTCCAACACCTTTATAGTGAGCTGTCCATATTAGCTTCTTTCTACTGAACTACCTGGTATGGCTACCATTTTCATGTCAGATCCTGACTGTATTCCATTTTTATGTTGGCTCAATTGTCATAATAACCTACCCCAGATCACCTTATATGTGACTGACTGTTCTCCAAAAGAGATCTGAAATATAACCCTTGTAAAATCTAGAGGGTTTCTCTCCTTCCTACAGGGTTTACCTCAAGGAAGTCATTCATGAAGAAAGTAGGGTGTCTGGTCTTAGGAGTTAGAACTGAGTAACCATCTGCTGGCTGATACTTTTCAATCTCAGAGTCCCACTATGAGGGAGCAGCTGACGGCTCATAGAGAATCATGAAACTGGGACACTTCCAGTTTCCAAGTACTGCATTGTTTGACTTCCCAAAATTGAAAAATGCTCTTGACCCAGTTGAAGTTTAAGCAGTTCCTTTAATAGAAGGATTCATGTGCATGTCTCAGATTCATACAGAAGGGTGAACCATTATCAACCAGTATCAGTCGTTG
>PVIY010030116.1:0-31321 GCA_004026745.1 Myrmecophaga tridactyla
GGCCTGAGGTTTAAAGTCAGGGTGCTGGCAGGGTTGGTTTCTTCTGGAAGCTCTGCAGGAAAGTCTGTTCCATGCCTCTCTCCTAGCCTCTGGTGGTGGTCTGCAGTTCTTGGTGTTCCTAGATGTCATGGTCAGATTCATGTGTCAACTTGGCCAGATGGTGGTACCTGTTTGTCTGGTTGGGCAGGTGCCAGCCTGTCTGTTGCAATGAGGACATTTCATAGAACTAAATCATGACTATGTTGGCTGCATCAACAGCTGATTCCATTCGTAATCAGCCAAGGAGAGTGTCTTCTGCAATGAGTGACACTTAATCTAATCACTGGAAATCTTTTAAGTAGGATTCAGAAGAGACAGGCTCTCTTCCTGCTTCGGCCAGCAAGCCTCTCCTGTGGAGTTTGTCCAGACCCTCCATCGGAGTTGTTAGTTTCACAGCCTGCCTACGGATTTTGGACTGTATTTTTCCATAGTTAAATGAGACCTTTTATAAATTTTATATTTATGGATATTTCCTGTTGATTCTGTTTCTCTAGAGAACCCTAACTAATACACTAGACCTGTGGACACATTGCTCCAAACTCTGCATCTGTCTTCACGTGACATTGTCCTCTGTGTGTGTTGTGTCTCTGTGTCTATTGTTCCTCTTATAAAGGCACCAGTCTTTGGATTTAGAACCTGCTCTAATTCAGTATGACCTCACCTTAACTTATCCCATCTACAAAGACCTCATTTCCAAACATGGCCACGATCTGAAGTTACAGATGGGCATGAATTTAGGGGGACACTCTTTAGCCTAGTATGCATTTTATGCTTTACCCTATCTCTGGGGTTGAAAGTCTGAGAAGTACATTTCCTAGAATCCTTTGCTGGCGGTGTTCCCAGTTAGATTCTACCAATGAGAAGCATTCACTTGAGATGTGGAATGACAAAGAAAGGAAGAGGTGTTACTTTTTTTTCTTTTCCCTATTATTTATTTATTTTTTAATCCATATTTTTTACTCATCTGTCCATACCGTAGATAAAAGGAGCATCCGAACCAGTTTTTCACAATCACACAGTCGCTTTGCGAAAGCTCTATCATTATACAATCATCTTAATTCTTTAATCATCTTAATTCTTCAGGCTCTTCCCTCTAGCCTCTCTAATACACCTTAAACTAAAAAGGGATTATCTGTATAATGCGTATTTGAAACTCTCAGCCACCGACACTTTATTTTGTCTCATTCCTCTCTTCCGCATTTCAGCTGAGAAGGTTTTCTCAATCCCTGATGCCAAGTCCCAGCTCATTCTAGTCCCAAGCTACTAGGGAGGTTTACACCCCTGGGATTCATGTCCAATGTAGAGAGGGGAAGGGCAGTGAGTTTGCTTACTGTTTTGGTTAAGAGAGAGGGTCACATCTGAGCAACAAAAGAGGTTCTCTAGGGTGACTGTTAGGCCTAATTTTAAGTAGGCTTAGCCTGTCTTTTGCAGGGATATGTTCATATGATAAAACCGCAAGATTGAGGGTTTGGTCTATTGATTTTTTGTCTTCACTGCTTGCAAGAATATTAGACCTTCTCCATATGGGGAAGTTGAATTTTCCCTCTTTCTTACCATTCCCTCAAGGGGACTTTGCAAATACTTTTTTATTCACTGTTCAAATTACTCTGGGATTTATCAGGGCATCACTCTGAAGAAACCTACAAAATCTCATGCCCTATTCAAGGTTCCAGGTACTTATGGTGTTCAATTAAACTGTCCATATAAGTTATATTAGGAAATGCACTATGCAAATTTTGTACCAAATAATTTTTTGCTTTAGTCTCACACATAAGTTAAAGTTTTAAAATATGAATTACCAATATTGACTGCAATATTGACATTCCTTTGCTCTTCCTCATACAAAACCATTTTTTAATTTGTACATTTAGTCACTATCATTATACACTCTAGGCATTCCTAGATTATACCATCTCAGTCTTTATCGTTTATCTTTCCTTCCGATTTCATGTGTGCCCCCAGCCGTCCTCGCTCTATCATTCTCACATTCAGCTTCATTCAGTGTTCTAACATTATTATATTACAGTTAGGTAGTATGGTGCTATACAGTTCTGAATTTTTACAGTTAAGTCCTGTTACACAATCTGTATCCCTTCAGCTCCAATTACCCCAAATCTCCCCTATTTTTATCTCCTGATGGCCTCTGCTCTTAACTGAAATTCTCCAAGTTCATTCATTAATGTTATTTCATATCAGTGAGACCCTGCAGTATTTGTCCTTTTGTTTCTGGTTGATCTCACCGAGCATAATGTGGAGGAGGTGTTTTTACTGCTCCTCTAGCTGTGGAAGCCCATGCAAGGCAGAGCTTAGCCCTGAACATTCCCTGTCTGGGTGCTGCAGGCAGCTGAGATTATCAGCGGTGGTTTCCTGAAGTTCCTGCACCTCCTGAGACCTGACCTTTGATCCTCTGTGCCTTCCTACCTACTTGAAGTACCCAATGCTTCTATTTTCCCGACTGAAGCCTCACAGAATTCCCTGGTGGGCAAGGGCTGCATCCTGCACCTTTTTGCACCCTCTAACTTGGCACAGTGCCTGGTCTGGCTTAGTTCTTTGATGCATATTTTCTGCTGATGATAATGATAGTGACACCCAATACTTCATTCCTGCAGGCAGGACATCTTACTTAGTGGCCAGAATCATATTTTAGCGATTTAATTTTCTCCTCTATAGCAGTTTATTGAGCATGTATGCACTTGTGCATATGTAATAGAAGAGTGTTACAAGGCAGTGTAGCTGTCAGTGATTTAGCTCTCTGTGGCTGCTAGCACTGATTTTGCAGCACAAACACTACTTGAATCACCCACCATTATTAGCTGTCTATTGTGTGTGTAGAGCTGCATTAGGCCTTACTGGGCTCAGATGCAGGGGAAAATTTTTGGCAAACTTGCGTCTGTCTGCTGTGTACCAGGCAAGGTGCTAGATGTTGGGATAACACAGTGAACGAGAGTGGTAGCTCTCTGCCTCCCAGCGATTGCAGCCCAGCAATTTCAATGTTTGACGGGTTTTATTGGAAAGAAGTGAGGCCAGCCCGTCTCCATTCCTACCTCCATTCCCAGTGACCCGCCGAGAGAAGCTGCTCCTCCGGGGTCTCCTGCTTGCTGGTGGAGTGTCTGGGCTTCCCGCCTGCCAGCCTCCCTAACGACTGACCGACCGACCGCCGGGTTCAGCCTGCTGTTTCAGGATTGCTCGCTTCTTGCTGAGCATCTCATCCATGGCAGGAAGCTGACATGGCAGCCAGAGGCATCCAACCCTAAATACCAGGGGAAAAAAGTGAGGAGAAGAGTAATGTGATTGTTGAAACGCAGGGTTGGATGGAATTTTACATATGGGCTAGAGTGGTTTTCTGTGCCATGCCACAGGGTGGAATATTCAGGGGGAATAGAGTAACATTTAAATATTTATTCGGGGATTTTTAAAGAAAAAGAAAAGAAATTTAAAAACCACCAAGTAACCGAAGGGTTAAGGGGTAAGAACGCAAATGTGGACACCCCAGGGGGTCACTGACATTTCTGAAGTGTTTGCCTCAAGCCCAGTAGAGCTTCATTTAATCCCCATCATGAGTGAGTCAGGCTCTGATGACCCCCATTTGACAGGTGAGGCGACTGAAGCCCAAGGCTGAAGAGCTGTCAGTGCGAATCTGGGGAATCTGATTAACATAAGGGGAGACGTAAAGTCCCATCCTCTGTAATCTCTCCTGCTTCCAGTGACAGTCTGTTCTGGATACCCAAATAGTGTCAAAAAAATATTTGTAGGAGCATCTTAGGCCGTGAGAGACATGAACTATTCAGATGTGGTAAAGTCGGGTACTGAGACAAGGAGAGGAGAGGTTTTGAGACAAGTTAGATTTTTGGTTATTAGCAGTTTCCAGAATTGTGCACAGCACACCAGGGCAGGCATGCCGGGGGCTCAGCCCGACCTGAGGCACCCAGGAGGGGAAGGAGGGAGCACAGGGAAACTGGTTGCAGCCTTGGCTGGCATCTAGGGTGGGGCATTCACATTCGGACAACCAAGCCCATGAGTAGTGGGTGTTCAAATTTGATACTCTTGTGAGACTGGCCAGTAGCCCCTGGACACCAGCAAAGGGGACTCAGGGTGGCTTCTTCTCACATTAGCAGGTGGAGGGTGAGACTTGACGGTTCGGCCAATGTGATGGCATTTGAATTTGAGACTAGTGATACAAAGATGGGCTTTGAAAGGGGTCTGTGGGTGTTTTCTGTTATGTTGTGACCTCAGAACATGCTGGTGCTCAGGCTCCAAAAGCCATAGCCATTCCTTGGCTTCGACCCTTTCCCTGAAATGTGATGGGCCACCTGATCGATGACCAGCCCTCAGCAGCTTAGTGTGACCTGCTATATTAATTCACTTTATTCTCAAGACATGGCATTCAGAACAGGCTGGGATGGAAGGGGCCAGGGAGAGAGGGTGGAGGGGAAGTAGACTGACTTCAGGTTGGTTTCCATGTGAAGAAACAACCAACATTCACAGACATTTAGTGTGCAACTGCTGCAGGATGTTAGACAGAAAAGGCCCCTTCAGAAAAACATAGCCCAGAAACTTCAGAAGTTTCCCCTTGGATATCAGTTTTCAGTGCTTCTATTCAGTTCGGTTGAAAAATGTAAAGATAGAAAAGAAGGAAATCAAACCATTGTTATTCATTGATGATTTAATCATTTACATACAAACTTGTGAAAACCTATAGAAAATACTGAAATCAATAAGAGAATAGAAACAAAAATACAACATACCTTAGAGTAAATCTAGCAAAGGATACATCAGTTCTTTCAAGAAAATGATAAAACTTTGTCAAAAGACGATCTATATAAATGGAGAGATATTCCATATTTGTAGATAGAAAAATCCAATATTGTGACTACACCAGTATTTCCTAAATTCACCTAAAATTTAGAGGCTATCCAAATCAAATCCCAGCAAAGCTTTTTTCATGGAATGTGACAATCTAAATCTATGTTAATAAAAGACAAAGGCTAAAGAGTAGATAAAAACATTTTGAAGAAAAGAATGACATGGTGGGACATGCTCAATTGGATATTAAGACATTATAAAGCTATAATAATTGAGGCACAGTGTACTGGTATAGGAATAGTCAAATAGATCAATGGAACAGAGGCGAGAACTCAGAAGAAAACCCACACATATATGAAAACTTGATAAATGAGAGAGCTGATGTAGAAAATTAGCAGGGAAAACATGCCCTATTCAATAAATGCTGTGGAATGAGCTGGATATCCATATGTGGGAAGCTGAGTTACAGACCCAGGAAAAAACACGTTCCTAACCTTAATACCCTCTCTGCGGGTGTGAACCCATTATAAATAGGACTTCTTGAAGAAGCCATTTTCAGTAAAGGACTGGCCAACTGAAGAAGGGTGGGCCTGAATCTGGATTACTGGTGACCTTAAAAAGAGGACCTAGAAGTCACAGAAGTAAGAAAGGAGAAGACATCACCATATGATGGAGGCAGAGATGCAAGCCGAGGAAACTCAAAGATTGTTTTTGTACTGATTTTATAGTTCTTAATGTATTCTTAATGTTTCCTTTTATGCATTATCAACATAATTAACTTCCTTTCTCATATTTTGGTTATTAACAGTTCCCAGAAGCATGCACAGTACACGGGGTTATGGCGTCTGGAGTTATGAAGCCAGCCGCAGAACACTAGCCATGGCCCCAGGAAAAAGCATAACCTTGTCAATGCCTTGATCTGGACTTCTGGTCTCTGAAATCACAAGCCATAAGTGCTTGTTGTTTAAGCCAAACCATCTTGTGGTATTTGTGGTTGCACCTCTGGAAAACTGAGATCATATAGAAAAAACTGAAAATTGGATACCTGCTTGACACCTTAGACAAAAATAAATCCCCCAAATATTAAAAAACTAAATGTGTTAAAGCAAAACTTTAAAACCTTTATAGGAAAATATAAATGGCAATCTTCATGACCTCAGTATAATAGGAAAATATTTCTCAATCAAGATGCAAAAAGAACAAATTATAAAAGGAAAGACTGATACATTTGACCAAATTAAAATTAAAAACTTCTGCGTATCAAAATATGAGAAAGGAAGTGAAGGAAAGTAAAAATAAGATGTTGACGATGCATAAAAGGAAACATTAAGAATACATTAAGAACTATAAAATCAGTACAAAAAATACAGACAAACCAGTATAATTTCCAGAAAGTGAAACCAAAATAGCTTATAAAAATGCTCAACCTCATTAGAAATTAGGCAAATAAAAGTTAGTTAACGAGGAAGTACCATTTCATACCCACCAGACTGGCAAAAATACAAAAATATAAAAATTATTCTGTGAATTTTCTTTTCTTTTTTTTTTTTTGTTCCATGGCAGGCTCCGAGAATCAAACCCAGGTCTCTAGCACACCAGGTGAGAATTCCTTCACGGAGCCACCATTGCCTGCCCAGCTCTGTGAATTTTGAGAGTGGAAGAGGATAGGGGAAATTGGGAACAATCACACACTGCTGAGGAAAATGGAAATAGGTTCAATGACTCTGGAGAGTAATTTAGCCATATCTAGTAAAGTGGAAGGTGTGTGGGCTTTAGGAGCTAGAGACTCTCTCTTATGTACAGAAGAGACCTGTAAAGGTTATTAAGCATGATATCAGTTGAAATAAGAAGTAATTGGAAGTACCTTAGCATAAATCATCAACAGCAAAATATATATTTCGTGGTATATTCATACAATGCGATACTACACAGCCACAGAGATTGGTGGCCCAGAGAGACATGAATCATCATCGTGGCAGAGAGATCCTGGGTGAGTCCAGTAATTCCCACCTACCAGTGTTCATACTTCTGTATGATCTCCTCGCGGTCAGCACAGGCAGAACCTGTGACTTGATTCTGATTGAAAGAATATGGCAAAAGTAATGGGTAGTCCCTTCTTAATGTTAGCTTAAATAAGACTGTCTTAGCAGACTAGAGGCAGAGGCTCTGGGCTGGCTTTGTAGGAAGAAGCTGCTCTGGTGTGACATCCTAGGCAGAGGGGCACATGGTGGGGACGTGAAGGAAACGAGTTCTGCCAACAACCCCCAGTGAGCCTGCAAGCAGAGCCCGCCTGGGCTGGCCCTGAGATGAGACTGCAGCCAGGCTGACACCTTGACTATGGCCTTATGAAACACTGAGCAGAGTCTCCCAACTCACAGAAACTGTGAGATGATAAATGGATGCTGTTGTGAGCCACTACATTTGTGGTAGTTTGTTACAAAGCAAAAGAAAACCAGTATAAACAGATAAAAATATAGTGTTGATAAAAATAAAGTTACAACAAGATTCATGCAACATACCATTTGTATAAAGCTTAAAGCATGCAAACCAATTCTATATACTGTTTAAGCTTACAAATATATATATAGTAAAAGGATAAAGACATGCCCTGGAATGATAATTCCCATTTCAGGAAAGCATTTCCATCTGTGAGCGAGGGGAATAGGAACAAAGAGGGATATGCAGAGGTTTTAACAGTGTTTATAGTGTTCTGTTTGTTGAGATGGGTAAGGATACAAGGGTGTTTATGATGCTTTTTCTAGAGCTTTTTGTATATCTGAAATATTCCATAATTTCTTTTTAAGGCTGTCTTAAACTTTAGGCTTCAGTGGAGATGGTTGTGTTGACAATGAGTTTTGTCCATTTTATGGTATTTCCCAAAGCTGGAGTTGACAAGGGCAGGCAGGAAAATGAAGAGCTTGTGAGGTTTGGCAGGGGATGGATGTAGGATAACAGAGGTGGGAGGTGAGAGGGGCAGAGGGATAGTAGGCTGCAGAGGGACCCTGTGGGAGCCCTGCTCCTCAGTCACCCAGAAAACCACCCAAAGATTCATCTGCAGAGACCACAGCTGGCCTTAAAGGGGTGAACTCAGCAATCCTGTAATAAGACCTTGTCATTCCATGGCTTGGCCTTTGCATGGAATGGAACAATTGCCACACACCAGCCTCACTGTAATCCTACACTTCTGAGAAAACAATGATTAAAAAAAAAAAACCTTAGCAGCTAGGCTATTAGGGGGAATCAAAGTTGTTTTAAAAAAGAAAAAGGCCCTAGCAGAATAGCCTTAGGAGAAAAATTCCAGATGAGCAGCTATGACTCAGTAGGAGAGGAAAATGATTGGATTTTCCTCTCATTTTTTTAAGTGGCTAGTCATCTTTACAGGGGGAGCAGACAGAGAAGTCTTTCCTCCCTTTGCCTTACAGCTGTGGAGTTTGGGAGATGTTATTTCTTGGTTATGTGTTGGAACCCCCAATGCAGAGAAGGGGAATTTCCAGTGGTGTGCTGACAATTCCTGCAGTTGGAAAGAGATGCACATGATCAGCTCTTTCAAAAGTCCATATAGGTTGACTTCATCATACCATTGACATTTCCTTCTTGCAAGGGTGGTGGGCACCCTGGCTGGAGGATTCAGCCACAGGAAGGACAACCACTGGTCCAGCCACAAGAAGGACAACCACTGGTCAGGGAAGAGACTCTAAGTTAAATGGCCTCTCCCAGCATCTTTTCAATTCAAAGATGTTGAGATTTCCCATTCCACTTAGAAAGTAAAAGCACTTCCATCACAGCCAAGTATTTTTAAAGGATGAGATGATATTGAACATATTAACAGCAAATTCTATATGCCTTTTATAGAAAAGCCATGGAGAACAGGGAGTTGTCCACTTTGAAGTAGCCATGACTCAGTGTCGGGATGGAGTTCAGCTTAGGTACAATACCTTTCTCATCACCATCTGCCTAGAGGTGGTTCTCCTTGCAGACCTCAGGGACACTTCCTCTGGGACTAAGTTGGGAAACTGAAGAGTTTCAAATCCCCTGATTACTGCTCAGTTTTGCAGTCCTTCTGAAGTTTTGCAGTCTGAGGGGTGTTTTCTATGAAAAGTCAGATAGTTTGTATTGATTATCCTGATTTAGGTAAAATAACAAACCACTTTGAACCAACTGGCTTCAATAATGAAGAAATATAACGAGAAGTCCTAAAGTAGATAAGCACCAAGCTGGATTAATTCAGGAGTGCAAGGATTCATGAAGGATCACATTCCCTCCATTTGTCTGCTGTCATCCTTTGTCCTGCTTAGCTCCCCTCATGGCTGTAAGATGGCTGCTGCATTCCAGGCAAGCATGGAAACAGTCACTGGAAGAAGAGGACCAGTCTGCCTGTATAGGAACACTTTCCTAGAGGCCTCATTTGACAGAATTGGGGCAAATACCTTTTCTTAAACCAAACCATGTCAGGGAAACTGTAATTACTATGATTAACTCAGAATAAATCAGAACTTTGTGTGAGTCACATGGACTGTGGAAATGTGGGGATAAAAAGTCAAACAAAATTGTGAGCTGCCAATAAGGAAAAGGGTGGGATGGCAGTTGGAAAGGCAACCAACTGTCCTCCCCAGGATTCTTCCAATATTCTGATTCTAAGACAACTGACTTGAACAGGTCAATTTGGTGCTTTTGGCTGATCAAAGAGATCCTCTTGAATCAGACCAATGAATTTGGTCAGAGAAAAAATTGAACTATGTTTACTATATTCATTAACCTCAAGATGAATTAATCAAAAAATATTTGATAAGCACCTATAGGGCACCTTGGACTCAGAAATCACAACCATTAGACATGGGACTCACTGGTGTGTGAACATGGACAATGGACTTAAGCTCCTGATCAGTTGGCAGAATAAGTAAAAAATTTTTAAGTAAATACTTAAAAAAAACATATATGACTATGATTTTCAACAAGAGTGCCAAGGCAATTTCATGGGTGGAATAAATGATCTTTTCAACAATCAATGCTAGAACAACTTGATATTCCCATTCAAAAGGATGAAATTAGGCCCTCCCTACCTCACATCATATACAAACGTTAACTCAAAATATGTAGTGGACCTAAATGTAAGAGCTAAAACCATGAAGTTCTTAGAAAAAAAAGTAGAAAAAAATCTTCATCACCTCTGATTAGGCAATGGTCCTTTTCTTTTTTAATTAAAGAAGTTGTAGGTTTACAGAAAAATCATGCATAAAATAGAGTTCTCACTTACCACCCTGTTATGTGGTAATTTGTTACAATTCATGAAAGAGCATTTTTATAATTGTACTATTAACTATAATTAGCTGATAGTTTACAATAAGGTTCACCATAACCCTATTGTATAGGGGCATAAAGTCTTGTTCTAGTTTGCTAGCTACTGGAATGCAATATACCAGAAATAGAATGGCTTTTAAAAAAGAGAATTTAATAAATTGCTAGTTTAAAGTTCTAAGGCTGAGAAAATGTTCCAATTAAAACAAGTCGATAGAAATGTCCAATCTGAGGCATCCAGGGAAAGATACCTTGGTTCAAGAAGGCTGATGAAGTTCGATGTTTCTCTCTCAGCAGGAAGGGCACAGGCAAACATGGCAGTCTCTGCTGGCTTTCTCTTGGCTCTACAAAAAGGGACTCTCTCCAAAATGTTTCCTCTTTTAAAGGATTCCAGTAAGCATCTCCACCTTCAATGGGTGGAGACACACCTCCATGGAAACAATCAAAATGCTCCCACCCAGCAATATTGAATGAGGATTAAAGGATATGGCTTTTCTGGGGTCCACCTCGGATTCAAACCAGCACATTCCACACTTTGGACCCCAAAAAGACATGTTGTTTTCAAATGCAAAATACATTCCATAACAATGTCAGAAAGTCTTAAACCATTTCAGTAACAATACAAGTGAAAGACAAAGTTAGAAACAGTATAAAATCTTATCAACTCAGTTACAGGCATGGTCTCTCTCCTGATGCAGAATTCTCTTCTGGATCTGAACCTGTAAAATTCAGAACATGTTATTTACTACCAACATATAAAAGAGGAACATTCATAGGATATATATACCAATTTCCATAGGGAGGAAGAAACACAGGGGTCACGGGACTCAAGCAGTTTCGAAAACCTGCAGGGCAAAGTCCATTAGATTTCAAAGTTGAAGAGTTATTCATCTTCAGGGCTTTAGAAAGCCACAGTCCCACCCTTTCCAAGGGTCTATACAGTGGCTTGCCTCTCTTTGAATGCAACCTTGGGGGACTTTGGGGAGACCACCTTTTTCTCGGCTTCACCCTCTGCAAGCATCGGGGCTGCACCTGGGCTCTCTGCCATCTTCGAGGCACCCGCTCAACCTCACCATGTGGTGGCAGCCAGGATCTCCCCAAACCCCAAGGAATTTGCTTCACCCTCTCTGTGCTGGTTTGAAAGGATGTATGCCCCCTAGAAAAGCCATGTTTTAATCAAAATCCCATTTCATAAAAGCAGAATAATCCCTATTCAATTATTGTATGTTTGAAACTGTAATCAGATCATCTTCCTGGATGATGTGATTTAGTCAACAGTGGTTGTTAAACTGGATTAGGTGACGACATGTCTCCACCCATTTGGGTGGGTCTTGATTGGTTTATTGGAGTCCTATAAAAGAGGAAACATTTTGGAGAATGGAGAGAGCAGAGCAGAACAACATAGCCACGAGAAGCAGAGTCCACCAGCCAGTGGCCTTTCGAGATGAAGGAGGAAAATGCCTCTTGGGGAGCTTCATGAAACAGGGAGCCAGGAGAAGAAGCTAGCAGATAATGCCATGTTCAGCATGTGTCCTTCCAGATGAGAGAGGAGCCCTGACTGTGTTCACCATGTGACTTCTCACTTGAGAGAGAAACCCTGAACTTCATTGGCCTTCTTGAACCAAGGTATCTTTCCCTGGATGCCTTTGATTGGATATTTCTATAGATTTGCTTTAATTGGGACATTTTCTTGGCCTTATAAGTGTAAACTAGCAACTTATTATATTCCCCTTTTTAAAAGCCATTCTGTTCCTGGTATATTTATTGCATTCCAGCAGCTAGCAAACTAGAACACTCTCTAAGGCCTGAGGCAGCATGACTCTTCCACTGCAACAAGGTGGAAGGCCCATCCTCTGCCTTTGGGACAAACTCACCCTCTCCATGGGCTTGGGTGGGTCCACTCTCCTGGCCTGAGGCTTCTTGACTTCAGACCTCAGCCTCCATGGTTTTGCCTCTGAAGTTATTTTTCCTCCAATATGTCCCTTCTCTGAACTCCACCCCCCCAGTCTAGTCTGCCAGCAGCTCTGTTTATACAGGTTCCAAAGCACTCTAATTGGCTTTCTATGCAGTAGCATTGGATCATGCCCATCAGACATAAGGAATTGCCACAAATCCTTCCTGGATAACTCCATGTCCAATCCTGGCTTTCTCTGAAATGGCCAACTGGTTTCACATTTCGCCAAGACCTCATGTGGAGCACTATTCTCTGGTGTCTCCCTTCCAGGAGGTTCAGAAGTTTTGAGAACTTCAATTTCTGGTTTCTTTGTACCCAAGAGTTCAGTTTTCAGCTTATCTTTTTCCTGTTGCATTTCACTATAAGTTGCAAGGAGAAACCAGGCTGCACTTTTGATTTTAATTTGGAGTTCTCTTCTGCTAAATATCCAAGTTCATGGCTTTTAAAATCTGCCTTCCAGCCAAAGCCACTAGTCAACTTTGCCAGATTATTTGCCATTTTAAAATAAGGATTGCCTTCCTTCCAGTCTGTAATGACACATGTCTCATTTCTGTCTAGAGCCTGGTCAGAGGTATCTTTAGAGTCCACATTTCTACCAAGATTCTCTTCAAAACATTCTAGGCCTTCTCTGTCAAGTTCCTCACAATGACTCCAGATTCTTCCCCTTATGCATTTAAAAAAGCTGTTCCAACATGTTTGGTATTTGCAAACAACAGCAGCACCCCACTCCTGATACCAAAATCCGTTCTAGTTTGCTAGCTGCTGGAATGCAATATACCAGAAACAGAATGCCTTGTAAAAAAGGGAATTTAATAAATTGCTAGTTTAAAGTTCTAAGGCTGAGAAAATGTTCCAATTAAAACAAGTTGATAGGAATGTCCTATCTAAGGCACCTAGGGAAAGATACCTTGATTCAAGAAGATTGATGAAGTACAATGTTTCTCTCTCAGCTGGGAGGGCACATGGCAAACATGGTGGCATCTGCTGGCTTTCTTGTGGCTCTACAAAAAAGGGACTCTCTCCAAAATGTTTCCTCTTTTAAAGGATTCCAGTAAGCATCTCCACCTTCAATGGGTGGAGATATACCTCCATGGAAACAATTAAAATGCTCCCACCCAGCAATATTGAATGAGGATTAAAGGATATGGCTTTTCTGGGGTCCACCACAGTTTCAAACTGGCACAAGTCCTATATATATATATTTTAATTGACAAATCTTCACACACATACAGTGCATACATGGTGTACAATCAATGGCTTACAATATCATCATATAATTGTTTATTCATCACTATGATCATTTTTAGAATATTTGCATCACTCCAGAAAAAGAAATAAAAAAAAACACATACACCCCATACCTCTTACCCCTCCTTCTCATTGACCACTAATATTTCCATCTACCCAATATATTTTAACTTTTGTTCCCCTTATTATTTATTTTTTAACCATATTTTTTACTCATCTGTCCATATCCTGGATAAAAGGAGCATCAGACACAAGGTTTTCATAATCACACAGTCACATTCCGAAAACTATATCATTTTACAATTGTCTTGAACAATCAAGGCCACTGGAGCACAGCTCAACAGTTTCAGGTACTTCCCTCCAGCTACTCCAATACACCATAAACCAAAAAGGGATATCTATATAATGCATAAGAATAACCTCCAGGATAATCTCTTGACTCTGTTTGAAATCTCCCAGCCACTGAAACTTTATTTTGTTTCATTTCTCTCTTCCCCCTTTTGGTCAAGAAGGCTTTCTCAACCTCATGTTGTTGGGTCCCAGTGAATCCTGGGAATTCTGTCCCATATTGTCAGGGAGATTTACATCTGTGGGAGTCATGTCCCACATAGTGGGGTGGGTGGGCAGTGAGTTCACCTGTTGAATTGACTAAGAGAGAGAGGCCACATTTGAGCAACAAATTAGGTTCTTCAGGGATGACTCTTAGGCATAATTATAAGTAGTTTCTCCTTTGCAGGAATAAGTTTCTCCTTTGCAGGAATAAGTTTCATAGGAGAGAACCTTGAGGTTGAGGGCTCAGCCTATTGATTTATTGTCCCTATTGCTTGCGAGAATATCAAGAATTCTCCAAATGAGGAAGTTTAATATGTCCTCCTTTCTCCCCAGTCCCCCAAGGTGACTGCAAATACTTCTTTATTCACTGCCCAAATTACTCTGGGATATATTGGGTCATCATACTAACCTGGATAAACCAATAAGATCTCACCCCCCTCTTTAAGATTCCATGTAGTTATGGTGTTCAACTAAATTGACCATACAAGTTAAATTAGGTAATATGCTACCCAGAATATATATTTAAAATATTAATTTTGCACCAAATAAGCACCTTTCCCTTTGGCCTCACACAGAAGTTGTAGTTTTAAAATATGGATGATATCACCCCTTATCATGTATTCTGATCTGCCCACATCCTATCCAGATCAGCTTCATTCATACCTCTAGTGTAAGTCTGATCCCTTTCTCAACTTTTTAAACAGTTCCTGTGTGAGGTACTGCTGACTTATATGACTTCAGAACTCTAACTCTGAGTCTCAGGTGTCACATAAATCCAAAGTTTCTGGGAACAACCAGGTTATATACAAACAGTTCAGTATCTCAGAATTTAGAAATGACAGTTAAATTTTTTTATTCTAGTAACAAACATATATACAATCTAAAAACTCCCTTTTTTAACCACCTTCACATATACAATCCAGTGCTGTTAATTAGATTCACAACATTGGGCTAACATCACTACTATTTGTTACTAAGCTTTACAATCAACCCAAATTGAAACTCTTTATAAGCAATAGTTTCTTATAATGACTCCTAAAGCACAAGCAAACAAAGAAAAAAATAAATTGGACTTCATCAAAATTAAAAGTTTTTGTGCTTCAAAGGACACTACCAAAAAAAGTGAAAAGACAACCCACAGAATAGCAGAAAATATGTGCAAATAATATATCTGAAAGGGGTCTCATCTGCAGAATATATAAAGAAAACTCTTACATCTCAAAAATAAAAAGACAAATACCTCAATTTAAAAAATGGGCAAAGGACTTGAGTAGACATTTCTCCAAAGAGGATGTACAAAGGGCCATGAAAAGATACTCAACATCATAAATTATCAGGAAAATGCAAATCAATACCATAATAAGATCATACTTCACACTCACTGGTATGGCTACAATTGAAAAGATGGATAATTACAAGTGTTGGTGAGGATGTGGAGAAATTAGAATCCTTGGGGGGGAGGTGGGGGCGCAAGGGTATTTCAGTGGTAGAAGTCTCGCCTGCCATGCAGAAGACCCAGGTTTGATTCCCACTTCCCTAAAAAACAAACAAACAAAAACAAACGAAAAAAATTCAACAAATCATGGAAAAATAATGAATTTTGACCCTGCTATACAGCATACAAAAAAATGGAACCTTATATATTGCTCGTAAGGATGGTAAATGGTATAGCTGCTTTGGAAAACTATTTAACAGGTCTTCAAAAAGTTAAGCATAGAGTTACCATATAACTCAGCAAACAATTCCACTGCTAGGTATATACCCAAGAGAAATGAAAACATACAACTATACAAAAACTGATTTATGAATGTTCATAGCTACATTTTCCCTAACAGCCAAAAAGTAGAAAAAACCTAAATGTCCATTGACTGAGGAATCGATAAGTAAAATGTGGTCTATCCATTCCATGGATTAGTATTCAGCCATAAAAAGGAGTGAAGGTCCAGTATATGCTACAGCATGAACGAATCTTGAAAACATTATGCAAAGTGAAATGTCAGGCACAAAATACCACATTTTATATGACTCCATTCATAATAAAAGCCTAGAATAGGCAAATCCACAGAAACAGAAAGTAGATTAGTGGTTATCAGAGGCTGGGAGAGAGGGAAACAGGCAGTGACTGCTAATGGTTCTGAGGCTTCTTTTGGGGTGATAAAAATGTTCTGAAATTAGGCAATGGTGATGGTTGCCCAACTTTGTGAAAATACTAAAAACCACTGAATTGTATACTTTAGAAGAGGGAATTTTATGGTATGAAAATTTTATCTCAATAAAAAACATTAATATGATTATCTCAGGCCTTCAGGGAGGGTAGATAGGACAAAAATTATTATTTTTTATTATTTTATTATTTATTAGTGGCCTAATAAATGTTTGGTTTGCAAAATGTATAAAAGTATTTTATGATTCTGCAATTTATACATCACATTTTATCTCTTCCTGCCTCCTGGCTCCAACTGACTTATTGTGTAGACCAGTGGTTCTTAACTCTGGCTGCACATTTACACATTTTCCAGTCACCTGGGTAACATTTTCATTACTCTCCCAAATTTCTTCATGTTCCTTTGCAGTAAATCCCTTCCTCCATGTATTAGATGCATATGCTGGAATACTCTGCAACATTAAAAAACATGTTCTTGAAAAATATAAAGGAAATGGAGGGGAAAACTTACTATATAAAGTTAATAGCAAAAAAACAGAAAAAAATTCTCTAGGTAACATTATCTTAATTGTTTAATTTATTTTTATATCTATGCATGGATATATAAATTTCTCCATATATGTGTACATATGTAGAAACAAAAACCCAGTGGCTATCTCTGGCTGTGGGAATTACAGGAGCTACTAATTTTCTTCTTTATGTATTTTTTTTTGCACTTTCTAGTAAGCCTACAAAAAAATTACTTCTATAATGAAAATATTAATGAAATTTACAAAATAGTGATCTACGGGGCAAATGATGCATGTAGAAACTCTGGGCCAAATTTCCCTCCCTACGAGGTTCCAGCCCGCTGTAAATCTACCTTCTGATCCCACACACATAGGTTGTTGGCTCATAGCAATTGTTATTGTCAAAAGAGATTAATAAGATGGTATTAGAGTATATAAAAAAATATTGACTCGAGAGAGAAAAATATTAGAGAAAGAGAATCAAGGTATTTGAATGCCTCGAAGGGAATAATAAACCTTCCTCTTCTCTGAATTCCATATTCTGTTGTCTATTTTTACAGGTATAATATATATATATAATGTATATATCATATGATTTATATAATTCAAAATGAATGATCGAATATTGCACCTCTAAAGGCAAAGATGGCACTTCCTTGCAAGCACTATTAGAGTGCTTTACTCTACCAAAGATTCAGACTCTCAGCCTGAAGAGGACATGGAGTAGTTAAAAGAACAGAAAGCTTTGGAATCCAATTCCCTGTCTCCAAGCCATGGCCTGACATTGGCTATGACTCTACATTTCCTCCTGGGGTTCCCTGTAGCTCTCTCTCTACGTTCTTAGAGGAATGTCTCTAGTAAGAAATTGGCTGATCAATGTTGAATCCCTTAGAATGCTTTCAACTCTAAGAAACACGTTCTGAATGTTCTAGCACTAGTTAATTCAGCAGCTTAACAATGCCATTGAGAACCCAGATTCTTTTTACCTTTCTGCTCTACCATCACTGATATGTCTTCTTTGTCCTTGGGCAGTACTTCTTAACAGCTACCTTACAATGGTTGCTTGTAAGGTATCTGCTTTGGTTCTAGCCATCACGTGCACATGTAACAATGTTCATCTTTTCTCTGAACCACTCCTACCTTTTTTCTTTTTTTTTATGAGTGAAAGAACCTTTCCTTGAAGCCCTGGCAGAAGGCTCCCCCTTCATTGACCTCAAGGGCATTGTGTGCCCTTGTCTGAACCAGTCACTGGCAAGGGTTAAGGGATAACCCCGTTGGCTTAGAGCAGTCAGAACCCACCTCCTGGAATAGGGAATGGGCCCAGATATCATTTGGAACCCAAGGTCAGGAAGAGGTGAGTAGATGTCTAAATAAAGCTGGGTTCTTTTGGGAAAGAGGAAGGAGTAAGGCTATTGGGGAAGGAGACAAACCAGTGTCTGCCAGCATAGTTTAGGCCCAATACACTTGTGGAATTAGCTTTGTCCTTGGACATTATTGGCTATTAAATCATGTCTCTCACAAAATGCATCCTCAAGCCTCAAGCTCTGGTCCTTTGGGTATGAACCCATTTGTAAATAGGACCTTTGAAAATGTTTTCAAGGTGTGCCCAAACTGAATGAGGGTGGGCCTTACTCCAGTGTGAATTGTCCTTGTAAGCAAAGGAAATTAGACACACAAGAGAAATCATGGGGAGCAGCCAAAGGCTAGAAGTCAATGGAACTCGGCAGAGAAAGGAGAAGATGCCACCATGTGTGTTAGAAGATTCAGCTTAAGGTCAAGGACCAGGAAGAGGGGATTTATATAAAGCAAAATGAATTATTGCATATTGCATAGACATTATTGTTCTTCAAAGTAACAACATCTATGGACTATTTCACTGGTCTCCTTCCTCCCCAGACCCTTCCCTCTGCCCTGAAGTCTCACCCCCTTCTCCCCTATACACAATCTTTTCTGCTTTTCCACTGCCACTTCCTAATAATTTCTCATGCAGAGCTGAACTTTCATTTTGTTTGTTTCTTTGTTTTATGCATCCCTCTCTTTCAGATCTAAACTTCTGGATCCCAAGTCTTTTCCTAACAGAGTTACCTTTCTAAGAGAAACTTGGGCCAATTGCCAAAAAGGTAAAACTTTCACCTTGATACAGGTGCTTAGACTTGGGAAAATCAGTGTGTTTGGGAGAGACCAGAGAGGACCTCGCGGAGGTGAAGGTGAGCTGTATTGTTCATGATGAGAGACAGGGAGGAACATCTTGCTTACCAGGAACAGGAAGGAGACTGAGTTGGCTGAACTGGGAGGAGACTGAGTTAAGGTTTAGCATTTGTAAATAGGAGATGAGTTTGGATA
The DNA here is from genome assembly GCA_004026745.1 of Myrmecophaga tridactyla. Taxonomy (NCBI): domain Eukaryota; kingdom Metazoa; phylum Chordata; class Mammalia; order Pilosa; family Myrmecophagidae; genus Myrmecophaga; species Myrmecophaga tridactyla. The sequence goes on from PVIY010030116.1 coordinate 18,908, forward strand.
TGGATGGTTTAAGAAAGAGTATAAGAAAGGGTAGGATGGGCACACACACAGAGAACTACAGAGGCTTAATCCTATAAGTAAAAAGAGTTTCTGGAGGGTCTTGGGCAGGGGAGTGACATGATGAGATTTTACAATCCAGGGAAAGAGGGCATTTTGCCTTTGATGAATGGAACAGGCTCTGTGGCAGACTTTGAGCCACCCCTCAATGCCCATTCTCCCTTCCTTTCTTCACCAATGTAGGTCCTGAGTTTAGTTGGGCACATGACCAGCCAGCTGGAGATATTCCAACTTCTTGGGATGGATGTGATCATGCAAATTCTGGCCAATGGGATGTAGTGGAAGCAGTGTATGTCCCTTCCAGGCTTTGCCGCTAACCAAAATGTGCAACATTTACCAATAAAAGGAATAGGGGCTCTTGGAGAAATGACTGATTCTAAGGCTGGGGCAGGAGAAGTACAAAATGAACCTGGAATATCTTGCTGTGCTAGAAAGTAAGGAAGCCCTCAAAGAATGATGGGACATGTTAAAAGACCAAGGAGCAAATTTGAAAGAGTAGCACTGGCCAGATCTGGGACAATTTGAGCAATAAAATAAATAATGACAGTGACTTAATGTAAGCCATAGAATAAAATAAGAATAAATGCATTGATTCTAACATAAATAGAATAATTAAGTGGGAGGAGAAAGGAAAATCTCTTCTTTATACTAGAATTTCATCTAATAAATAGAAAAAGAATGATGGAATTGAAAAAATCAATCACAATTCGACAAACATCATGGTAAAAAATGATGTTTTTTAATGATGGAATTAAAAAAATCAATTGCAATTTGACAAATACCTTGCCTGAAACAAGGCAAGAAATCAGCAATGGACATCAAAACTTAGGGAGTGAAAGTATAAGAAACAGGATATCCACATGGCCTCAAAGTTCTCTTCCCACAAGAAACTTATTAGTTACAGAGGGGGAAAATATTAACTTTATAATGCAGAAATCTGGCAGACACCACCCTGATTAAATGATCAAAGTTAAAATTGGGACGTAGACGATCACCACAGGCCTCTTGACAGGATGCTCTGAGAAAGACACATCACTTCTGCAGTATGCCTGCCAAAAATGCATAACCCGAATCAACTCATGAGGGAAAAAAATGCATAATCTGAATCAAGTCATGAGGAAACATCAGACAGACCCAAACTGACCCACACTGTTCAAAAATGTCAAGTTCATGAAAGACAGACTGTAGAACTGCTCCAGGTTAAAAGAGACTCAAGGAAATGGTCAACTAAATGTCATGAGTTTTCCTGGATTGAATCCCGGACCAGTAAAGTTGTTTTTTATCCCTTTTGCTACAAAGGACATTAGAGAGACAATTGATGGAATCTGAAAATAGTTTGTAGATCAGCCAATAGCATTATGTCAATGTAAGTTTCCTGATTTGATAATTGTATTGCCGTCATGTAGGAGTGTGGACTTATATTTAGGAACTGTTATATACTGAAGTATTTAGAGGTAAAGGGACATCATGTCTTCAATCTACTCTCAGATGGTTCAGGCTAAAAGAAGTAGAGAAGAGAGGGAATGAAAGGTAAAGTAAAGATGGTAAAATGTTAACATTTGGAGAATATGGGTGAAGGGTTTATGGGGGTTCTTTTTTTTTTTGTTGCCCCTATTATTTATTTTTATTCCATATGCTCTACTCCTTTGTTGATAAGGTAGATAAAAGGAGCATCAGACACAAGGTTTTCACAATCACACAGTCACATCGTGACAGCTGTATCATTATTCAATCATCCTCAAGAAACATGGCTACTGGAACACAGCTCTACATTTTCAGGCAGTTCCCTCCAGCCTCTCCATTACATCTTGAATAACAAGATGATACCTACTTGATGCATAAGAATAACCTCCAGGATAACCTCTCGACTCTGTTTGGAATCTCTCAGCCATTGACACTTTGTCTCATTTCACTCTTCCTCCTTTTGGTCCAGAAGGTTTTCTCAATCCCTTGATGCTAAGTCTCAGCTCATTCTAGGGTTTTTCTCAATCCCTTGATGCTGAGTCCCAGCTCATTCCAAGATCTCTGTCCCACGTTGCCAGGAAGGTCCACACCCCTGGGAGTCATGTCCCACATAGAGAGGGGGAGGGTGGTGAGACCGCTCGTTGTGTTGGCTGGAGAGAGAGGCCACATCTGAGCAACAAAAGAGGCTCTCTGGGGGTGACTCTTAGGCCTAAAGTTTAAGTAGACTTAACCTATCCTTTGCGGGGTTAAGTTTCATATGAACAAACCCCAAGACTGGGGGGCTCAGCCTATAGCTTTGGTTGTCCACACTGCTTGTGAGAATATCAAGAATTCAACTTGGGGAAATTGAATCTCTCCTATGGGGGTTCTTTTTAATATTTTTGCATTTTTTCTGCAAGTCAGAAAGGACTGCAAAATAAGGGATTTTGTTTTTGGCTTTTGAAGGGGGGGCATACATTTCCCTTTCCCTTCCCCCCCTTTACTCTACCTACAAGCTGGGAGATGACAAGAGATGAAACAGCCCCCTGACCCCAAAGAGTGGTGGCTGCGTCCTGTGGATGGTGGCACTGCCCTACCAGCCCCAGACCACCTTCCTCCGCTGTTATGTGAGAGGGAAATCATCTTATGAATTGTTAGGCACTGCACTGAGGCTTTCTTGGTTATAGTGGCATGTCCTGCTTTTTCTAACTAATACAAACTGGAAGAAGCAGGGTTGGAGGGAGGTGGCTTATTAGGAGCCTAGTTATAGATATCAAGGGCATGGAAGATGGGGTACTAGCGAAAGACAGCAGAAACCACCCATTTGGGGCGCATTAGCAAAAGGGAATTAAGAACAGGAGAACAACTTGAGGGGCCAGCAGGGTCCCAGGAGTCTCTAGGGGAGACTTGAGTATTTAAGAAGCAGAGAAAAAAGGCCCAAGGGAGAGGAGAGAATGCCCATGCACACTGTGCTGGTCACATCTGCGTATGGCTGGCCCTGGCTCCAGGGAGCAGCAAGGCTACATGTGGTTGTAAGCGAAGAAGAGCAGAGAACTGAGGACCCAGCTGGATTGAGGTGATCATCACCTGTTGCTTAGTGCGGTCCAACAGTCACAGTGGCAGTAGCAGCTAACGAAAAGGGCAGGACTAGTTTAAACCCTTTACATGTATCAACTCATTCAATCGTCACAACAATGGTTACCGTTCCTATTTTAGAGGTGAGTAAGTTGAGGCATAAAGAGGCTGAGTGACTCATCAATGGTCATTTGCAAGTAGCTGAAGCTTGTTATGAGCAGCCTCGCTCTGGGCCCACACTCAAATTTCAGGGGGCTACTCTTCCATACTCCATCTCTCCTGTTCTCTTCCTTCTCCCTTCTCTCCAATAACATTTGATGCTCACAGAGGTAAAGTGATAGCAAATGGGCTCCTTCCAGTGTGTGGTAGATTGGGTACTTGGCATCAACCCAGGAAGGGCAGGAGAGGGATGGAGGGTGGAGAAGAGCAGGTGTCGGCTGTGACCCATTGGAATGGCTCTGGTTCATAGTAAAGATAAAGGTCTGTCCATCCGATGGAAAAGGGGAAGGCTGGCCCTAAAATCACCATTACTCTTTGCTGGTTATGGCATGGGGGGAGGCATCTGGGCAGGATTGAATGCCGTAGGTCTGTTCTTACCCTCAGCCCATCTTCCAGTCCCTCCCACTCAGCACTGAGGTGAGGGCGGGAGGAGGTGGAGAAGGGGTGGGCAGAGGAAGTTCTACCCTAAGAGTCTCTGCTCATTTTGTTCTGGGCTAAAAGCCTTTTCATATTTCAAAAGTGGTAGGCAGCGAGTCCCAGAAATGCCTGAAACAGGCAAAAGGGAAAGTGATTTTTTAAATATACTTTCAAACCCTGAGACCCTACTCCTGGCCAGGACATGCAAACCTTTTTAATATCCTTATTCTGGATCCACTTAAATGAAAGCAGCCTCCAGTATTTTTAGCTGCTGCATAATTGAAGTAAAAAAGAAGGGCCAAGGTGGGGAGGCGGGGGGGTGGGGTGGGGGGAGGATTGTGTATTTTTTTTTCCTTTCCTAGTTAGACTAGGAGAATGAGAGGAGAATTACTCATTATCTCTTAACTGAGCCCCTGCCAGGAAGAAAGAGGAACATCCAAGAGTCCCTGTTGGCTCCTCCTCTGACCTAGACGGGATTTAAACCCTGGAGGGAAGCAGAGAAGAGAGGAGGACCAGGGACAGTCTGCAGCTCCCAGGTGCGGGAAGAAGTGCCCAGCAGCCTCGGAGGTAAGGGGGCCCATCCTCAAAGGCTTTACCTGTGGGAGGGAGGGAGGGAGTGAGATGGGTATGAGCTCAAATGTTGAAACCCACGCCTCAGTTCCTCAGCTTGAGAAGTTAAATCTAGGAATTAGGAAATACTTCTAGGGACCCGAACCTTGCCTCCTTAGGCAATTTTGTACTCTGTTCATAATAGGAATGCGAAATGCATGACTTCTTCTTACCCGGCCAAATGCATGGCTGTTTCTACCTAGAATAATGTATTTTTTTAAAAATATACGCTATTTCCTTTAAATCAAGCACATCCTTCTCATCTTTATCTCTTTGCTAGTTTCTTTGTGATGTCAAAGGGCTCTATTTGGTAATTTCTTCTATCTCACTTTTTCAAATCCTAACATGGAAATTTTATTTTCGTTGTGATCAGGAAATTATAACTTACTCTTTTTCTGAATTTTGTGTATACCAGTTAAGGTAATGTTTATGAAATCACTCAAAGAACTTTGAAGTTTTTGAATGAACAGATTTTAATTCTCATTTGTAAGTGGGCAACTTCTTTTCCCCTAATTACCCTCATAATACCTCAAAAAAAAATTCAAAACATTTCAAGTGGTATGGTGGACTAGTTTTTGGAGTCTCTTTCTCCCTTTCTTTCTGTCTTTGCTTCTTTGTTTCTTTCTTTCTCCCTGTCTTTCTCATTTTCTCTCTTTCTTTTAAGGTGAGGGAGAGCTGGGGAAAGAGAGAGAAAGAATGAGTGAGAATAGACAGGGTTTCATTTAAAAGCATGAAATTTGAGTTGTTTATATAGGCATTAAGAAAAGAACAAGTTCCAACATAAAAATAGCAAGTTCCAACATAAAAATAGCATATGTTAGCCACGGTACTTAAAATCCACTGGGCTCTAGTGGAAACCAAGTGTCACCAGGTATCAGGTGACCTGCACAGTCAGCACCATCGATGGGTGGTTGGCAGAGCAAGCATCCTCATGGAACGCATCAGTGCCTTTTGGCATTCGACAGTTGTCAGAGACTCAGAGTCAAGGTGATAGTGTTGGGAGAAGGGACTCAAGAAGAAATGAAGAGTAATGACATAAGTATAATTTTTCCCAGGGAGGAGGAAAAAAAGCACCTGGCATCCTTTAATACAACGTTGAGTCCAGCTATGCCCCCAAGTTTCTGGGCAGCAGCTGACTCCTGAAGAAGGGAAAATGCAACAGGATGACTTGAAATCATCTTGTGGCTTCTGGTTTCCATTCCAGCCCTGTTCTGTGGTTTGAAATATTGGGTAGACGGAGATCTGTTCCTTAGAAGATGACTGAGGAAATCGTGCCCAGGCCCAGTGGAAACTCTTGTCCATTTACCACTCATTCCAAAGCCTTGGCTCCTATGTGGTCTGGATATAGACATGACATCATGATTTAGGTCCTGTGGTAGAATCTGGAGCCACTTGCCTGTGAGCTGTTGAAGCTCTGGTTGGGCAGGGGGCTTTGCTTGGTTATGCCATGTAGACTCACTGCTCATGCCAACCAACTACCATCTGAATATGAGCTGTTGGCCATTAGTGACCACTGTGGGTGGGTAGGGCTTTAGAATGATCAAAGCCTCTTAAAGTTATTTCAGTATGTGGAAAACCACACATTAAACCAAAGAAAGGGATTGCAACTTTTCATTATGCGCCTCTCTTCATTATCATTCAGTTGAAGCAGCAGTGGTCATCAGAGCCCCTCCCACCCATGGGGAATCGGACTAAATGTTTATAAAGTAATCTTCATTCTGAGGTTGGGTGTTTGCTTAGACCTGAGGGGAGGAAGGGCTCTGAAGGTATCAGACCCTTGCTCTATTTTATCTTCTCATTGTTCAGGAAACTGGGCCTCCGGAAGCTGAAGGAAGGTCTTTCTGAGAGAAAGTGATTCGTTCCTGAGGGTAATGTGACATCTTTGCTCAATGCTCAGGAAGAGCTTTTAAAGCGTTTAGCACAAAGCCTGCCACCTAAGTGTTCAGAAAATGGTAGTTCCCATTATCTTCACCCATTTGAGTCTTTGCAAAGCAGATTTGGAGTTGATTGACAAAAACAAGACCACAAAACAAACTTGTGGCCACCCGTGTGAAAGTACTAAATGCTAAGGCTGGGTCAGGGGGGCTGTTCTTTATCTTTTCTAGTCTATGGTAGATTTGGAATAAGTTCTTTGGGAAAAGGGTTATTGCATAATGGTTTGAGAGTCATTAACAAGGATTTCTTGGGAATTCACTGGGTGCTTCCCACTGAACTAGGAGAGTGGGGTTACAGAATGATGTCTGCAGTGGGACAATATCACAAAACTCAATTTTTCACCCTCACCCACACCTCACTGCCTTGTATCCTATAGGGAATGCCCATGCAGAGTTCAACCTCACAGTGAATAGAAATTCACAGGTTCATGTGCACTTGGGTCAGCTGGATTTATCCTAAGAGATACGATACTGCCTTGTACAACCCATGCTCTTGTATACTCTACTATTTTCCTAGGGCTGCCTTAAAAAATTACCACAAATTGGGTGGCTCAAAGCAACAGAAGTTTATCCTCCGTCAGTTCTGATGGCTAGAAGTCTGAAATCAAGGGGTCGATTGGGCTATGCTCTCTCTGAAAGCCCCAGGGAAGAATTCATGCCTTGACTCTTCCTAGCTTCTAGAGGCTCCCAGCAATCCCAGGTGTCCCATGGATTGCAGCTGCATCTCACTGATCCCTGCCTGTCTTCACATGGCCTTCTTCTCTGTGAGGCTCTGTCTCTCTACGTGTCTGTCTCTGTAAATCCTCTCGTCTTCTTATAAGGACACCAGTCATTGGGTTTAGGGCCCACCCTAACTCTATATGACCTCATCTTACTAATTACATCTGCAAAGATCCTATTTCCAAATAAGGCCACATTCTGAAGCTCCAGGTAGACACAATCCTGGGGGGGGGGGGGACACTATTCAAACCCAGTACACATACTGAAGGAGAAAGAGATGCAGAAGTGGCATGAGTCCCTAAGGGCTCCCGTCAAGGATGAGTTCAGCCAGGATAGACACTTCAGCCACCTGAAAATATGTTCTCCTGCACAAAGTACTTGGGTTGGAATACCCCAGAGTCACTCAGGTTATAGATCAGTGGCAAAATGTGCCCCAAGAAAGTGTGGGGAAGACGTGACAAATTTGCCAGGCAATATTCATGACATTGATGCATCCCTAAGCCACCCACCTCATTCACTCTCCTTTATACTTCTTTGATGTCCACCCCGTCATTTGGGGACAGGACATCTTCTTAAGTGCCTCCACTGGAAATTCATAATAATACAGTTTTTTCTAAAACCCAAAGCAATGTTCTCATTTGCTTGTGGTTAACTCTAAAGTCAGGATGAGGTAATGAGACAACCAGAGAAGACCCTGAATTTAAATATAAAGATCTGTAACCATGGCCAGAAGTTGGCTAGAGCAACTAGTATTTTTAAATTCTTGACATAGGGCATGTGTCCTTCTTTGTATGAGGTGAAATAGAGACAACCCTGCTCTAGGGTTGGAAGGGTCCACCCAGGATTCAGAAGTTCATCCTCCCCCTCTGGCCATGGCTGGGTTGATATCTGCCCCTGCAGCCAGAAGTCTTGCTCTGCTTAGGTATTTCCTAGGAAGGGAATTCTCCAGCTGCTCCTAAGAATGTGACCAGGACTTAACATCCCTTTTGGGGAAACACTAGTTAATCTTTCCAAAGGGTTAAACTTGGCACTGCAGAGAGAAAGTGCAGGCATGGGATTTGGTTACCTATCTGTGATTGTTAAACTGGACATCCAGTATGTCTTAGGTTTCCTTTACTTTCAGAAGAATTCCTCCCTTAAAAGAAATATGGCAGGAAAGAGGATATTTGGTCTTTTTTCACATGTAGTAATTTTCTCGTTGGCTTTTTTCATTTGAGGAAGTCCATATAGCAGAGAGATGAAGAACACAGAACTGGAGAGCAGGCAGACCTGGTTTTGATCCCAGCTCTGTTTTGATCCTAGCAAACTTCTCTCGTTATCTGTGTGTCCTTGGGCAATTGACCGATCTTCTCTGAGCATCTGTAATAAAAAATTCTATTAATTGGCTCACAGGATTTCGAGGTATAAATGAAAACAATGTTTATAAAGTGTTTAGCACAGTACCTATCATCTAATAAACACACACACACATACAACCCAGTGGCTATCTTTATTTAATTCACAAAATATTACTTTGGCCATGACTATGCTATGAGATTGGGGATACAGACGGGGTCAAAACAGACACGGCCATCGCCATTCCTGAGCTTGAAAGGCTGTCTGGGCTAGGAAGGTACATATAGACTTGAAAGCTGTCAGTATTTGGCTGAAAATTAAAGCCCCGGGGTAGGGATGGGGGCAGTGCATGCATGCAATTACCATGAGAGAATGTGTAGGGTTAAAAAAAAAAAAAAGTGCCTGTCTCTGGGAGGGCAGAACAAGGGGGACCCTCCATCCAGCACGTGGTGAGCAGCACACACCCCAACGAGCCTTGCTAAAAAAAAAAAAGTAAAGCAAGGAAACATTTCTCCAGTCTTTCTGCGCCTCCACCTCCCACCTTCCCATACCACCTAACACCCCTTCCCCAGTGAGACTTAAAGGCGACATCAGCGTCAGGGACACGGGTACTTGGCAGCACCGGTTTCCTGACCGAGATCAGGCGCACATATTCCTTGCATTACACCCCCATCACCTCACACATTCAATAAAATAATCAGCAACGTTCGGAAACCTATTATCCTGCATTTTTCTTGCTGAACATTTGGTGCCTCGCCTCCGTTCCTCACCCCCCACTCGGCACTCCGCCTGCGGTCTGCCCTTCATGCTAACGAGCCGGTGAAGTCATCGCTCCCATATGCTGGTAAAAAGGAAGTCTCTCCCGCCAGGCGTTGGAGAGAGAGCCAGAAGGCTTCCCTTCGCACTCATTACACATGACACAAGTGCTAGATTGAGAATTGTCCCTCCTCTCCTCTTTTCGAGCATTCACCCTGCCCAGCAAAATCCGAGATCGATGGAAGGGATGCGAGAGGCTGTAATTTGCAGGGACATCTTGTTACACTACAGAATGACAGGGTAGACGGAGGGCTGGTCCCCGGGCTTCTGGGGTTTCTCATATCCCAGGCTTTAAAAGCAAACACAATGAGCCTGGGCTTTGGGCAGCTTTGCTGTGGTTTATGGCAAGGGTCCGTGGTTTTTTTTTGCATTTGCTCAGAACTTTTTCAGAGAGCCATCTGCACGCGGTTTACATCCCGGGAGGAGGGGGTGGGGGCGGGAGCTGGCTGGCAGGAGTGGGTAGACACGTCTGCTTCTGGAGCACTGCTGCTGCCTGGAAAGGAGATTTGGACTGTGGAACCTCATGTGCTGCCATGTGTGTGAAATCGCTATGTGTGACTGTGCAAGGCAGAAGCGCTGGGGGCTGATGGCTCAGGTTTTAGAGACCATGCCTCTGGCTTTGAATCTGTAGCCCTGCACCCATCAATTGCATAATCTGGGACACATAATGCCTCTAAACCTCAGTTACCATTTTGGGGATTAACTGGAGAATATGTGTGTGGCTGTTTTATGATTGGCTGAACTTTCCAGGAAATATTATTTTTATCCTATGTCTGCCATCCAGCTCACTCTCCTAGCACTCCCCATCTCGCCCATCCCCTGACAAATCTCAGGCAGATGCCAGAGCTTTCCTGGTCACCTTTGGTATTAGAAGAGGACTGCTTTTGTGAAAATGCAGCTCCACTTCAGCACGAGAGCTCCAAACTCTTATCCAGTCCACCCTCAGCTTCCCGTAGAGAAAAGGAGGGAAGGGAACCTGCCTGCCTGGTGACTTCCTTTCTCACTCCTCCCTCACTTGTGCCTCCACTTCTGGCTTCACCAGGTTGCAGGTTGCAGTGAGGCTGGGAGAGGGAGGTTTAGAAGTGAAGGGGGAGGGGCATTTTTATTTGGCTGGGGGCTGTTGCAGTTCTCTGCTTATCATATGTCCTTATTATGGCAGTTGTTTCCATTGCTGCCCATCTCCCTCCTGTGGGAACATTTATAGGTTCTTTAGAGATTCCTCCTCTTCTTACTGGGCAATTTCCCACTCCTGGGGCTGCACGTCAGCTCTGGCCCCCAGCAGCCTTCTTGGAGGCTCTGACTTAGCTTACTTTCATGGCATCAGCTGAACAACTTAGGTATCCTCCTCTCACTAAACTCTGGAGTGCAGGCCTCTCCTCTCTCTGCCATAACTGGTTCCAGCCAAATTCCCACCTGTGAACTCCTCTAGGCGAGAATCAGCCACAGATCCCTTTGTACCTCCTCCTCCCTCACCAAAGCAAGCAAACAAACCAACCAAAAAACCTGTCGGTAGAGCAGCTCTCTTCAAAATGTGTGCACATTTATTACCCACTGTCCAAATCCCAAGACAACAAGAAACATCTCTTGACCATTCCAATACCACTGCAAGGAGTTGAGCCCAGTGCCTGGGACATAGTAAGTGCTCAGAAAAAGGTGAGTTATTATTATTATTACCAATAACAGGTTTTGGATAATAGGAAGAACCAAGAAGGATTGAGTGTGGCAAAGTGGTAACATGAAGAAGAACTTGAGGCAGTTCTGATGAGCTCACAGTGGTGGCAAGTCCCTTGGGTACCATATTCAGGACGTCTGCCAGATGGGGGAAATGTGTAAGGCAATTGTATTGAGCTCATTTGTTATTCCTATCAGAATGTCCCAGTAGGGGCTTGCAATCAGATGGAGCTGGGATCCAGTCTCATCTCTGCCACCCCCCAGCAAGCATCTTTACCTCTCAGATCTGGTTTCCTCACCCACTGAATGGGGATGAGAGCACTGGCCTAGAGAGCTACTATGCGGATCAATTGTAAGGATTAATGCACCTGGCCAAGGCCTGGCACATAGTAGCTCCTGGAAAAATAACATTTACCATTAGTGTGATGATATTATTTTTGTTATTAATAATAATTCTGCCATGGCTCTCCATCCTCCGTTTCCTGATACCAAAAAAGACGATTAAAAGTGAAAAAAATTGTACAGTGTTAAAACTTGATTTCATGATAAGGGAAAGTTTATCTGTTTTCTGACTGACATAATTGCCTACTCGGGTTAATTGCTTTTAATCACGTTCTGCTATTTCTAAACCTGAGTAGGAAAAGAGGCTGGTGAGAACAGGTGCTCCTGGGATGCTAATGGAATTCTATTTCTTGATCTGGGAGATGGCTACAGGGCTGTTGCCTTTACAGTAATTCAGGAAGCAGTACAATTTATATTTTCTGTTCTTTTCAATATAGACATCCTTCACAATAAAAAGATTAGAAAAAAAGGAATTCACACCCAGTAGTTGATGAAAAAAACAAAACAGACTTCACAGCATTCACTGAGCAATTATTATGGGCTCGGCATGGTGCTCGGTGCTCTTCACAGACAGTGCTGTGAAGCCATGAGGAAAGGAAGCTCAGGACAAGTCACCTTCCCAAGGTCAGACACCTGGGAGCTGTCCTTCCAGCACTTCACAGCTGTCTCTCACAATGGGGCATAGGTCATTTGAGAGGGAGTGCCTGAGCTTGACCAAGTCACAGACACCAGGAAAGGAAGCTCCTGACTTCTTTAGACTCTCTGGTACAAATGCTTACAGACCTTGGGTTGGTTACAGAACCGAGCTATCGAAGCCCTGATGAGACGAGCTCTCGTGGCCCAGGTGCCTGCCATAGATGTGAGGGGTAAACTGGGTCTCTCATGGTCTCAGTTTGTGAGTGATGGAAGACCATGCCATCCCAGATAGGGGCTGGGGCATGGGAGGAAACGGGCCGAGGAGAGGAGGCAAAACCTAAGGGCCTGAAATTCACAGAATGGATCAGATGTTATTGGTGTTTGGGGCAGGAAGCCAGGGGTGGGGGAATAAGGGGTGACAGCTGTGGTAAGGGAGTCATGGCTTCATGGGTTCAGAGCTTCTGTTTGGAGCGATGGAAAAGTTTTGGTAATGGACGATGGTGACATCACATAACATGATGAATGTGATTATCCACTGAATTGTACACTTAAAAATGTCTAGAATGGCAAATTTTATGTTACATAAATTACCGCAATAAAAAAGAAATAAATTAAAAACAAACAAACAAAAATCTCTCAC
>PVIY010030117.1:0-31387 GCA_004026745.1 Myrmecophaga tridactyla
TCCTCTTGTCCAAATGCACTATCCAGGCCTTGCCACTCTCACTTGACCCCTGCAGCAGTTTTGCAACTGGTCTCTCTTCCTCCAGACCGATCCCTACCCCTCAATTCATCCTCTGCCTTGCCTCTACACCCTAGGACCACAGGAATCATTCTAGAATGCAACTCTCATCACGTCACTCCCCTACTTAAAACTCTCAAAGGCTCTTCATTGCCAACACCAGATTATTTCTTAGAATGGCACGCAAGGCCTTTCCTGGTCTGGCTTTTAACCTTCTTTCCAGCCTCATCTCTCACTTTGCTTCACTAGGAGCACAACACTACACTCTCCTCCAACAGATGGTTGCAATTCCCTCATCTCAACATGCTCTTTGAAGCTCCTGTTCTTTTCAACGAAACTTTTAAAATTAAAAATGGCAAACAATTGTAGATTCACATGCAATTCTAAGAAATAATGCAGAGAAACCCCGTGTACCCTTTGTGCAGTTTCACCCAAAGTTAACAACATGCAAAACGTTAGTACAATATCACAACCGGGATCTCAGCATGCATACAACCCACCCATCTTATTCAGATTTCCCCAGTTTTACCTGTGCTCATCCATGCATATGTGTTTAGCTCTACACAATTTTATTGCATGTGTAGGTCTGGGTATCTACCACCAGTCAAGATGCAGAACAATTCCATCCCTCCAGGATCCCCCTTATCACACACCCTCCCTCTGCCTCGACATAATCCCTGCAATCATTATTCTGTGCTCCATTTCTATGATTTTGAAATTTTGAGAATGTTATAGAAATGGAATATATGTCTTATTCTTTGTGTGTGTGTGTGTGTGTTCCCTCTTCAGAGAGATAATCACTATCTCCCTATTTAAAATAGGATCCCTCACTGTATGAAATTGTCTTGTGTGTCGCTTTTTTTCTCATTTATAGAATTTTCATTATGAATGATCAAGGTTAAAAATGTGAGACATCTTGTGAAGTCATCTGCATTCTCCAGCTGCAAAGACACAACATCTAGTTCATTACTATCTATGAGGATAGATTTTCTTCTGGGGCCATATGACTTGGAGCTTCCTCTGTTAACCAGACAGTCATAATAGTGAAACCATTTCATATCTGTCCCTTTGTATCTGGCTTATTTCACTCAGTATTATGTCCTCAAGGTTCACACATGTTGGCACATGCTGCAGGACCTTATTTTGTCTTACTGCTGCATAATATTCCATCGTGTGTCTATCCCACATTTTGTTTATCCATTTGTCTGTTGATGGGCACTGGATTGTTTCCATCTTTTGGCAACTGTGAATATTGCCACTGCTTTTAGGTCTTCTGGGTATAAACCTAATATTGGTATTGCCTGGTCGTAGGGCAACTGAACACTTAGCTACTAAGGAACTGCCAAACTGTCTTCAATAGCAGCTGTACCATTATACGTTCCCACCAGCAGGACATAAGTGTCCCGATTTCTCCACATCCTCTCCAACATTTATAGTTTCCTGTTTGTTTAAAAGCAGCCATTCTTACAGATACGAGGTGATATCTCATTGTAGTCTTGCTCTGCATTTCCCTTATAGCTAATGAAGATAAACATCTCTTCATGTGTTTTTTAGCCATTTATATTTGCTCGTCAGAAAAATGTCTATTCATATCTTTTACCCACTTTATAATTGGGTTGCTTGTTTTTTTGTTAAGTTGTATAATTTCTTTATATACACAGCATATTAAACATTTATCTGATACATGGTTACCAAATATTTTCTTCCATTGTGTTGGCTGCCTCTTCACCTTTTTGACAAAGGCACAGGAGCTTTTGTGGATATGTAATATATCTCAATAAAATTGCATTAAAAAGAAAAAAAGGAGTAAAAGGGCCTTAAAGAAAAGGAAAACAGAAAATACAGGTAGGTAAAAAGGAGAAGAAATAATCACTTCCCCCACATAATCACTGTTAATATTTTGATATAGCCTGAAAATCATTTGTAACCTGCTTTTCCCACTTAATAAAGTGTGCACTACATTTCCAGTTCATTTCAAACATCATTTTTAGTGAATGCATTCTATTCAATTTCATGTATGTACTATATTTAACTAACCCTAATATGTTGGATATTTAAGATGCTTTTGAATTTTTGCTATTATAAGTAGTATTGTTATGGCTAGCTTTTTAGCTAAATCTTTTCGCACTCTCATAATGTATTATATATTCCTAATAATAAATTTTCTAGGTTAAAGAGCATGCAAAATTTTTAGTCTTACAAGATGTTTTCTCACATTGCCCTCCAGAAATTTGTACTAATTTATCCCTCTTCCATTCCTTCCTCACCAATGTATGCTTTATTATTTCCTGTAACTTTACTAACACTGAATAACATAATTTTAAATAATTAATGCCAATTTGATAGATTACCAGTGTTTTAAATTTGCATTACTTTATTAGTGAAATAGAAACTCTTTTCATGAGTTTATTGGCCATTTGCATTTTTTCCTTTAAGAATTGCTCTTCATTTTCTTTATTAATTTTCTCTGGGCGAATTTGTGTCTCTTATGTTAATTTGTAAGATTTTTATATATTAAATTTATTAATTCTTTGTATACATTTGGCAAATATTTTTGCTGGTTTATCATTGACTTTTATATGTGTTTAGTTTTTTAACATAGAAAAGTTATTTTTTTGTAGTTTAGTTCATCAATCTTTGATTTATAGTAAATTTTTATTTCTGGTTTGTCAGTTCCCTCAGTCTTCTTTTTCAGCATACTATTGGCTGTTCTTTGTGTATTTCAGAATCATTTTCTCAAGTTCCTTCTGACTTCATAAAAGTATACCCACACTCCTAATGAGATCTTACTGGTGTAAGTTGATAGATCAATTTAAGGGAAATTTGCATCTTTTTATGATCAATCCTTTCATCTAGGAAGTTGGAATAAATGCCTTAGGTACTTTGTATTTTTTGGTTGCTATTGTGAATGAGTCTCCCTTCCCCTACTCCATATATACACTATCACAGTTGCATTTTCTAACTGCTTCTTACTGGTTTCTATGACATCTATTATTTTTGGCTACTGATGGCTATATAACTGAATTCTCTTATTAATTCTGACTTTTTCAGTTGAATGCCCTAGAATACTCAGGTAGATAGAAATATTATTTGCAAATACCTCATGAGATTTGGAAAACATTTCTTTGCCTGTGTCTTATTTAGAAAATGGAGTTTCTTACTTTCAACAAAAGGGAACTGTGATTAATCTTAACACGGAGGACATATCTGCTTTGATTGTATAACAGTCAACCTGGCACATCACACAGTTCCTTTATTTCTTTGCTTCTAGCACCTGGCTACTCAAAGTGTGGTCCCCAGACCAGGAGCAGCAGCATGGGAGCTTGTTAGAAAAGCAAATCCTTGCCTGCCCTGCCCCCATCCCACCTCCCCCAGATCTAGTGGTCAGAAAATGCATTTTAACAAAGTCCCCAGGTAATTTGTAAGCCCACAAAATTTTGAGAAGCATGGCTCTAGAGGGTAATGAAATTCTTCCTTTCTGCTTTAAGCTTTTCTTGCATTTTTTCCCTTCAAGCCACTGGATATTATAGAACACTAGCAAAAGGTAATTAAAAGATGGCAGTGCATGGACTGTGAAATAATAGGATGCAAGAAGTGAAAACAACCTTAGGAAGGACCTAGTTCAGAATTTCCAAAACTCAGTCTTCGTGGCTGCTCCATGATTTCGGACATAGTGGAGTATCCCTTGTTCAATTATTCCCCTAATCATTTTCATTACATAGACCTACCTTTTTTTAAACTGAAATAATTTTATGTGACAGCTTTATAACTTCCACAACTGACAACCAGTATTACTTGCCAGAAATAGAGCATAACTATAATATTAAGTTAATGAAAAGAATGTTATTAAAATGTAAAAATTAAGAATGAATTACAAGTAACAATGAAAATGTTTATAGAAATATATTTGTGAAGTTTCCTCAATGATGTTGCTAAAATTAAAACAAAGATGAAGTTCTACATCAATGAAAACATCTTAAAAAGTTATTTAAATCAGAGCACCTCCTGATATTGTATCAAATACTAGGGACACCCAAATCAATAGGCATACCCTTGATCTTGATGCTTACTCTTGTGAAGCTTACGTAGGTAGCGGAAAAGCTTAGCCTACCTATAGGTATGCCTAAGAGTTACTTCTGGAGGACCTCTTTTGTTGCTCAGATGGTGGCCTCACTCTCTCAAAGCCCAACTCTGCAGGTGAAATAATTTCCCTCCCCCTATGTGGGACATGACATCCAGGGGTGAAAGTCTTCCTGGCAGCATGGGAGATGACTCCCAGCAATGAGTCCAGCCCTGGCACTAGTGGATCAACAATTCCATCCAGATGAAAAGGGGGAAAAGAAGTGTAACTAGTATAGTATCAATGGCTGAGAGAGTTCAAATAGAGTCAAGAGGCTACTCTGGAGGTCCCTCTTATGCAAGCTTCAGTTAGACATTGCTGCCTATCATAACTTGCCAAACCCCAACCAAAACCATTCCAGCCAATCCTAAAGAACACCTAGAGCAATATATAGGAGTCTACAAAGGTACCATGCCCTAGGGTAACTTTCCAGAAACCTACAACCTCCAGATGGGTCCCTGGTCCAGATAAGTCCTGAAACCTAGAGGGCTAGTTCATCGCCTAGAACATCAGCTAGTTCCATTTCCCTACCCCATATTATTGACAGCCCCTTCCAACATGAAAAAGTTAGAATCGCCATAGCCTAATACCCCTAAAGAGTAGGATAGAAAGATCAAAGGTGATAGTGGAGTTATACAGAGATGATAGGGTTTTACAAATGAATATGATTACTGAGTCATTAAATTGATGTTTCTTTTAGTCTCCAGTATCTTAGAGCAACTAAAAGTAAAAACTGAAAATTGTGAAATTGTAACCCATGTCAAACTCTGAAATATGTCCTACAACTAATTGTTGTGCTATGCTTTGAAATTTAATTCCTTTTTAGTATATACGTTATTTTTTACAAAAAAGAAAAAAGTGATGATAAAAAAGATATATACTCCTTCTAGCCTCCAATATTCTGGAGCAGCTAGACGGAAACCTCTAAGATGACAGTATGGTAGCCCATGACATGCTCTGGGATTTATCCTGTAACCACTTGTTGAAGAATGCTTTGAAAACTCTAGCTGTTTTCTTTCTTTGCACTGTATATATGTTACACTATACAATTAAAAAAATTTTTAAAAAGTTACTTAAAAGCTAACAACGATGGAGGGCTTGCCAGGTGCCAGTCCCGGATTTAAGAGCTTTAATGCATATTTAATCCTCACTTAGAACTCCAGAAGGTATTTATTAGCATCTTCTATGTTTTGCATATGAGAAAACTGAGGCTTAAAGAGAGTAAGCAACTTGTCAGATGTTACCAAACTAGTCAGTGAGGCTTTGAACACAGGCATGTCTGTCTCCAGAGCTCAGAGCCCACAAGTGCTTACCCAGCACCGAGAAATCCACGTCGGTTGTGTATTTAGATGGAAAAGGCCAAAATAAATGTTCTACCTTCTCCAATTATAATTATGTACTTTGACACAAACTTCTTACACTAACTGATTGTCAACTTTTGAAAGTGGTAGCTTGACCTGTTGCTGACATAACGCAGTGAGGTGGCTAGGTATTCAAGAAATAAGATTCCAAGCCTTCAAAGAATAGCACCTACTTTAACTATACTCTGAACGAATATGGCTGAGGACCAGTTTCCTGCATCCTGTCCATCCCATGGCCACACACTATCCTGTAATTTGTGTGTGCTCATGATTTGTACTACTGTTCCATTCTAAGCAAGAATATACAATCACAGGCTTCGTGATCTATATAGTTTATATGATATAAAATATATTTTTCTAATCCATATTCAACTATATGTCAAATTACTAAATCGAAAAATGTCTGTCCTTGTACCCCTAAAGTCCATGCTTTTGGGGTCATTGATTAAGCTCAATTGTAGATTTTAAGACAAGAAAACCAATGTTTATGACTACACAGCTAATTAGGGAGCTGTAGGCTTAGAACTTGCCCTTTACTCTCTCACACCATTGTCCTTTCCTCATATTCAGGAATAAATTATTCTGTCCTTTGAAACTAACACAGCTGGTTATTCCTCATAGTGAGTTACAGTATGACCTTTTGGTAGAATTGTTGGTATCTTTTATGTAGATGAATTACATAGTAGAGATGAACTGCAATCCTCAAATTTAAGTGTACAAGACACATGGAATTCTGTAAATCAAATGATATTCCCACCCTGAGGTTGCCTCCCCACCAACCTTGCAGAGAATCTATTGGCAGCCATTCATGGAGCTACTTCCCTAAACCACCTCCCCAACACAGATAAGTGAGTTCAAGAGTCATAAGCAGAAAAGGCTCCCAGTCACAGTCAACAATGGTTGATGGAGGGGGGCCTCTGCTAGCCTGTGTGGCCCCTTCTCTCTGGGGCTCTGCAGCTCCTGGGCTGTCCAGGGGCCTGGAACGCTTTGGTTGAGCAGGAAGAAGGACTCTACATGGGCTTGAATCCCTCTTTGGTTCCTGGGAGGCATTCTGTTGGAGATGTGCCCTCTTTGGTGCAGGCTGTGTGTATCTTCCTTAACCTCTTCCATGGGTATAGGCATTCAGAAGACAGAGTCTTGTACTCCAGACTGTGGAGTCACGATACCCAAGGCAAGGAGTCATACAACCTGCTTAAAACAAGGGAAAGGGAGAATATAGGGTGCTACTCAGGGTTCTCTAGAGAAACAGAACCAACAGGAGAGATCTGTAAATATGAGTTTATAAAGGTGTCTCATGAAACCGTGGGAATGGAAGAGTCCAAAATCTGTAGGGCAGGCTGTGAAGCTGGCAGCTCCAATGAAGGGTCTGGATGAACTCAACAGGAGAGGCGCACTGGCTGAAGAAGCAGTGAGAGTCTCTCTTCTCCCTTAAAAGCCTTAACTGATTGGATTATCTCGCTGTAGGAGACCCACCCGCCTTAGCTGATTGCAGATATAATCAGCCACAGATGCAATCAGCTGACTGATGATATAATCAACCAGCCACAAAATATCCGGCAGCAACGGTCAGGCCAACGCTTGCCTGACCAGACAACTGGGCATAATCATTTGGCCAAGTTGACACCAGAGCCTAACCATCGCATGGGGGGAAAATAAACTCACTAGCAAATTACCCTGGCATACACTAAATAATTGAACTTTTGCCAAAGAACTGCATGATAATTAAAAACCATGAACACTTCAGAGTTGGTCTTGAGTGTTGCATCATTTGTGATCATGAGCCATCCTAGGACACCTCTCTTCCCCCAAACCAGCTGGTCACACAACCTTCCATGAAAAAAGTATCACTCTTTGTAAGGGATAAAATCCTCAGGTCTTATATTAGTAGTTTATGCACAAAACTTGAAATCTAATATTGGGCAGCATCCATTGTAACTGGGGCACCTCCCCTTCTTATTCAATTTGAGGGGACTCGCATGCCCAGTCAGCTCCCGAGCCTGGATGCCCTGATGGATGGGTGCCCTGGCCAAGCTTGGCCCTCTGCTGACGGCTGACTGCTTGGAAGGTGGTCTGAGTGCACAGGAGATGGGAGCAGACCAAGGAGGCTGGGGCTTGTTTCCTGCGATGGGGAGGGTGCAGGAGGTGATCAGAAGCTGGCCTTGCAGGCAGAGGGGGCTGCAACCAAGTACCATGCCCTCCTCTTACATCCCGACTCCTTTCACCTCCCAGGTCCAAGCTCCAATCCGGCAGAAAGTTTGCCTCAGGCCACAGTGTCAGATTCCAGTGACTGCCCACCGACCCAGTGACTCTGCATGTTCTTCCTCTGGATAATTGAGCCACTTGCTCTGGCCCCGACTTTCAAAATAAAGCTGCATTCAGTAATTCCTGGGTACTCACCACCCCCAGAACACCCCGAAAAAGTGGAGCTACTCTTAGTGGTTCCAAGATGATTTTCCAGTGACTCTGCATGTTCTTCCTCTGGATAATTGAGCCACTTGCTCTGGCCCCGACTTTCAAAATAAAGCTGCATTCAGTAATTCCTGGGTACTCACCACCCCCAGAACACCCCGAAAAAGTGGAGCTACTCTTAGTGGTTCCAAGATGATTTTCTGGCACTTTCTTCCTGAATGGAAAAACCATACAAATTTTATCTCTCTGGGCACACTCTTAAACGTAAAAAAAAAAATCAGCCACACAAGCAAACACAAAGATCAGTGTTCAGTGTGTAAGCCCAGCCCAGAGCGAAATGGATGGTATAGAGGGAGAAACTCTGAATTCAGAAGCAGAAGAGCTGGGTTCCGGAGCTGGCCCTACCGTTTGCTGGCTGTGGGATCTTGGTTGGGGAATTCATCTAACCTCTGGGGGCTCAGTCTTCTCATCGTTAAGTGGTGTTTAGGAGGGGTGAAGCGATTTTTAACTACTCAGTGCTTGCTTGGTGAAATTATGAAGTGGCAGTGTTTCTTTGTGGATAATCTCTCCTAGTATAAAACATTACTGGAATAATATCTGTGTCTACAACTATAGCACCTTCAAAATTTATTTCAGAAAAGACTGAATTTTAATTTATAGAAATGACCCCAAAGTCTTGAAAGTTTGTATTTTTGGCTCTTTTGACAACTCAGAATTCAACATCTATCATGCAAGGGAGAAGATAGGATGGCCTTATCATCTCTCTGCAGGGGCAGAGAGAATCTGGAAATATATGAAGTCACAGGCTCAAGCCACACATTCTCTTGTGAAGCTGCCTGGGGGCCTCAGGGTCTGCAGAGACAACTCTTTCCCTCTCTTGTCAAGTTCTGGCTCTTATTCCCGTCTCCTCAGCATTTGTCCTTTTGTCCAGTTCACTCTCATTCCCGGGGCACCATCTGATGCTCTCCTGGATGGCCTGGGGCTTTCGGATACCAGTAAGAAGAGGCCTGAACTGTGCTCGGGGGAATTGGGTAGAACCTGCAAAATAATCAGCCTTTCACCAGCCTTGGGATAGTCACCAACCTTGTGAGTTTCTGCCTTCTGACCTAGGTTAAAATAACGGCCTGACCAGGAGAACAAAGGCGAGAAAGAAAAAGTCTGTTCTGTGGCATAAAAATTTAAGTCCTGGCAACATTCAAGTGAGGGAGCCTGTTATCCTGTGGGGGCCACAGGGTTGCAGGTTTGAGAACCAATTACTGTAATAATTCCTTTGCTTTGGAAAAGGTCACTTCAAAATAAAATCGTTGGGAAAACCTGCAAATAAGTTTAGAAATATCCTTTGCCAACCAAGTAGGGGGCCTTCTAGAACCCTTTTACTCCCAGGTCAATCGTTTCTGAGCCATACCTGCTCATTCATTCATCATTTATAAGGGCCTACCAGTACCAGACTCTCATCCAGGTTCTACATCTTCTTCTCAGCCCCATATTAGGGTATTTAGAGATATTTACTTAGAGTCAGCTAGATTTTGGACTTCTTTCAGCTTCTTGTGAGTTCTTATACCAACCCACTTAGAACCTGGTTCAAAGGGCCACATTGTCAAAGCCTTCCCATTCTAATATAATCACCTGATGAAGACCAAAGCAAGATTCAGTTTTTGTTGACAAAAACTAGCTACTGGTAGATACTTGTTTGCAAGTGCTTTTTAATTAAGCATTTAAATTCTGAGTGTCCCTTAGATGCTACTGTTTGGAAACCTGACTCCAACATTTACCAAATTATAAAGAAATTACAGCACAATAAGTATCTTAATCACTTTTTTTGTGTGGCTTGCAATCAAGTTGACGAATAAAAAAAATTACTTGGCATATTATTTTTTAAAACATCCTGTAATTAGCCTTCTTGTTTTCCATCTTCTTGGAACATAACAAGCTTTGCCAAGCCTGTTGTGTTTAACTATAAAGGAACACGTGAGAAGAGAGGTGTCTTCTAGCCAAACATCCTTTCATTCCTTTGTTTAGATCCTCATGATGGATTTATCCCTTCTTGAAGGAACTTTCATCGGTATTCTCTTTATGAAGCATTCTTTCATAACCATACTGTGATCTTGAAGGTGCCTCGACAGCACCCCACCCCCCCACTTCATCTCTGACCTCCACAATAAGAAATGCCTCGTGGTAGGATTTGACCAACTACCCAATGCAATTTTACCCCACCCACCTGCCCGGTAACTCCCTGTGATGTCTCTTCCATCCATCCCTTTATCTTCTCTAAACCTTTATTAAAAACTGATCTAGATATTGAAGAAGAGTGATTAATATTTTGGTAGGGTATCTAGTAACTGTAATTTCCAAGGTTGCAAAATACTTTACTTTGAGTTTGTTAGGTAAACATTCAGAGAGAAAGGAAACCATCTGTCATCAATGAATGACCTTTGGGAGGCCCGTGGTCACGGTATGATGTGAGCGTTACAGTTAGAATCTGATGAAATCGCAGTGGGTGTTGCAAGAGACATCCTTACTGAAATGGGAAGATTCTTCTGAAACTGCTTAGTTCCTGGATTCTTTTAAATAAATATTCCTATGAATAGCTCATGAATAAGAATCAGTGTGGGTTTCTGGTGATGACACAAGTATTGTCTATGATTTTTTTTAATAAGCATTTGCTCATAATTACTCCATGTGACTGCATGCCAGCCACATATGTCGTCACCTCTAATTACCTTGCAGCTCTGCCAAAGACACCAGCTCTGTAACCCCTCATAAGGCATGTTGCATCATGGGATTTTCAGAGTTCATAACTGTTTATCTCAATTCTACTTACTTCTATGGATGTTGCATCCATTCCTACATTCACTCATTCCCTATTTATCAAGTGATATCTATATATGCTATCTATGTGTCATACAGAAGTACCAGAAAGTGGTTTTTCCAAAGTTGTCAGTTTGTATCCAACTTGGAGCAACTCAAGATAAGCCACATGTTATTGAGAGGGATCTGGCGAGCAACTTTGTGAATAAGTTTATTGCTTTAAACCTCTGATGCAGCAGCATCCGCCAGCAACTTCACACAACTGTGGGTGATCGTTATTGGAATTTTAGCTAAAAAGGAAAAAATTCTGGCTTCTTTCATCAGAAAATAAGAACGTGTTGTAAAAATGCTACGTGAATTCTAAAAAGCTACAGAAATGTAAGAAGATTTTGTTGTTAATCATCAATATTGCAGCACTCTGATTTTTGCTATTTCTTCCGAACTCTTGATTTGATTTTTTCAAAGAACAATGTAAGGCCCTCAGGGGTTTGAAAAGTGGCGTATGGGTGGAAATGAAGCTGCACTGACAGATCCTGGTCATGGCGAGACCAGAGTTTTCCTCTTTCCTTTCCCTCTTTGGACAATTGTACTCTCATCCCCATATGCTTTCCTCAGAGAAGCTCTTTAATGTCAAGTGTATCTACTTGCCTCAAGCCATTAGTGTGAGATGGACACTGGCAATTCTATAGTGTTTGGTTTCCATAAGACAAAAATAAACACAAATTATATCCATTTGACTTTTATTTTAAAGCACTGCTGGGATGCTGGTCTTCTTCTGGAAACATAATTGTACATCAGATAACAATCCAAGTTAGGAAGAGTATAGGTATAATTTAAGGCAATAAAATGACTAGAAAACATTTCCTGTAAATGTAAACTGAAAGGAAATATTTAGAAAGAACTAAATGACTCTTGACCATATCAGTGTTTGCCTAAAGCCACTGAAGATGATTGGTGATCCACCTGTGTAGCTATCTAGTTCTCTAGCATCAAGTGCCCACTACCTATTGGGCATTGGCTCTCATCTGGTCATCTGTCATTCAGCTAGCAATTATCAATCTGTTTAGCTACTTATTTTAGTGATGTACCTATCAACCCTCTTTTCTGGCATTCTAAGAAATCCGTAGATGTGTGTCTGTATCAGTTAGAATATAGAGTTGGTTGTAAGTGACAAAGACCCAAACTAACAGTGGCCTAAATACATATAGGAGTTATTTTTCTCCTATATAGAAGTCCAAGAAGGTTTGCAAGCTCTGTTCCTCTAAGGCATGGAGCCCCTGCTCCGTTTGCATAGTTCAACATGACTTTATCACCATGTCTATATTGCAGCCAGCGTGGACAAAGAAGGTAGATATGAGGGGCCTGTTCGGTCTCTTTAAGGACATAGCCTGAAAGTTGCTCACATCTCTTCAGCTGTAACTAGATCACATGGACACACCCAGCTGCCAGGCTACTAGAAAATATTGTTCCTATATTGGTTGGCTATGGACTCAGTTAAATGATCAGAGGTTCCACAACTGTAGAAGAAGGGAGAATACATATTAGGGAACAACTAGCAGTTTTTGGCTAAATGTCTTATTAAATGCCCACTCATCCTCAAGATCAAGTCTGTATACTAGTGGTCCTCTAAGTGTGGTGCTTGGACCAGTAGCATCAGCATCACCTAGGAACTTGATGAAAATTCAAATTATTGATGTTACCACTGCCTTCCTCCCCTACCCTAAACTTCTCCCTGAATCAGCAACTCCAGGGGTGGAAACCAGAAATCTGTGTTTTAACAAACCCTGCAAGCAACTCTGATGTACACTTAAGTTCAAGTTCTACTGGTTTAGGGTATGCTTTTCCAAAAAGTCATATGGGAAGAGGAGATGAGTGGCCAGCTCTTGATCCTTGGCTGCTCTGGTGCTTGTGAAGTCACCTCTTGTAAATCCCTTTTCCTGAAGTTCTGCTCAGGGATCCAGCAGCCACGGCCATACCATATGATGAAAAGATCTCCTGGTTATGAGTGGCATACTTCTAAGGTGAAGCATACTTCACATTTTTGGGGGCTCCATTTTTCTTTATATAAAGTGAGTTGGGAATGGGAAGGGAGAGCAAATGCCCGTGAAGATCCCTCCAGCCATCTCACAGTTTTTGCATGGCTGCCCGGCTCACTGGGGGGGGGGGGGTGGTCTCGTCCATTCTCAGCAGTCGGCTAAGAGGGTGAGCTCTGGGGTTTAGAAATTAGTGGCCCAGAGAAGGCAAGACTGCAGAGGAGAACCAAGCCACCCCCACTTGCTAACTCTATGATCTTGGGTAAGTTGCTTACTTTCTCTGGGTCTCAGTTCCCCCACATGTAATTTGAGGATAATGATTTTAACTCATCGCCTGCTCCAAGGATGAATGTGTGTGTGTAAAACACACAGCAGAGCACCTGGCATGAGGTAACTACCAAATAAATGGCAGCCCTTGCCATGGCATGCATCCTGTACTTCTTTGGGACCCATATCAATTCAATAGTGGCTAGTTGCCAGGTACCTCTTTATGGAGGGAATATTTTATTGGGTTTGTTATTCAATTATTTTCTCTTTTTGTGAGCTCCTACAAACCTCAGAAAAGACCGAACAAGCTGAAACATAATTTTATTCCTCTGGAAATGTGAGACCTTCCCTACAGAGAAAAAGGCATGACTGCACTGAGTATTTGAATATCCTCTATCTGAGGTCTCCCCAGAACTCAGGGTTTGATTATATTGTAAAAATTGGTTCTCTTCCATTTCTCTTGATATCCTATAAACTCTTAGCATCTCCCAGTCTTCAGATTACCATAATCTGGCACTTGATTTGGAGGAGGTGCTAAACAAATGTTCATTGAATGGCAACGTAAACGAAAGAAGGC
This sequence comes from Myrmecophaga tridactyla, assembly GCA_004026745.1. Classification (NCBI taxonomy): domain Eukaryota; kingdom Metazoa; phylum Chordata; class Mammalia; order Pilosa; family Myrmecophagidae; genus Myrmecophaga; species Myrmecophaga tridactyla. Next base: position 13,633 of record PVIY010030117.1, read on the forward strand.
CTTTGGACTTCCGAACCAGGGTTCTTTGCATTCCACTCATGACCTCTTTTTTTGTGAGCTTTCGGAGTCAATGCCTGAATTTTATAGTTAGAAAAGCTTCCTCTGCTACTACACCTGCCACCTTGACCTACAGCTCAGTCTGCTCATCAGCGGTCCATCACTGGCCAAACATGGAATGGTCACTATGCATGAGGCAGGCATCTGTCATGTTCTCCACTGGTCTTCCTCCTTCCCCTTTCTTCTAGTGCTCCTCATCCCCTCTAGTGAGGAGCCTTCTCCTCACCAGCCTCGAGTTATTTTGTAGGTGTTCTGCAAGCAGATGTCCCTGAGTGGACACCTGGTTTCTCTTACTGTAATGTCTTTTACACAAACAACCAGTTATATTGCTGATGTCTTTCAACTCCAAAGAGAGGGGAAAGAAAAAGGAAGGGCCGCCCACTCACCCAAATGAATCAATGCAATAAGAGAATTCTGCCTTTGATATTGTACTCTCCCTTTCCCTTGTGTCCCCCTTGAGTTCCCTCCTCCCCACAGTAAATATCCACCATCTGTCACGTGGTGGCTAGACACTTGAACAGACTTTGCCAACTAGAGAAGTCACACCTTGTGGTTGGCAGGTCTTCCCTTGTGCCTGGGCCCCCAGCAGAGAGCAGTGTGGCTTTCAGGCAGAGGATCTACCAGCCAGGACCAACGGAGGGCCCCTGAGGGCAGCTACTATTTTGTGGGAGGGCCCCTCTGGAGGCATGACTCAGGTAAATATGCCAGATGAGCTCTTGCTTCTTACAGGGATTTAACTCGGAGCTGTTTCATCACTCCGAATTATCCTGTTTCATTCAGGAAGAGGCCATGCTGAATTAGTCTTGGCAGCCTTAAAATCCTCTGTGGTCAGAGCCATGAGACCCGCCAAGAGCCCACGCAGCCAGAGAGCTTTGAAAATGAAGAAGGAAAACGTCCCCAAGGGAGCTTCATGAAATTGAGAAGCCTGGAGAGAAAGCTAGCAGATGTCCCCATGTTTGCCATGTGTCTTTCCAGTTGAGAGAGAAATCCTAAATGTCATCGACCTTCCTGACCCAAGGTATCTCTCCTGGGGTACCTTAGATCGGACATTTCTATAGCCTTACCTTAATTGAACATTTTCACAGCCTTAAATCTATTAAATTCCCCTTTTGAAAAGCCAAAAAAAAAAAAAAATCCTCTGTGGTTCTATTGTTCTTTATTATTCTTCTCCCCACCTTATCCCCTTTTTTGCTGTACTCTGGGATTTTGCCTTTCCATATTGGGTCAGTCTAATAGGGGAAAGACAATAATAACTCCTTACAATTATGAAGTGTAAACCTCTCTCACATCACAATCTCATTCAACCCCCAGGGTAATTCTGAAGGAGGAAAGCAGAGTAGATAATGGTATCTTCATTTTAGGGCTAAAAAATACCCAAGTTCCAGAAGGACTACATGACCGGTCTGGCATGGAGGAAAAAAAGGCAAGATGGAGAATTTTGCTTCTAATCCTATTAGTCCACAGGCTGGCTACATGGGTGGGATCACTCCCCCTGTCTTTTTGGCATCAACTTTCTTACCTGCAATTCGAAGTTAAAAATGATCCCTGAGAATCCACTGGTTTCAACAGTCTTTATTTCTAAGATCGCTTAGTTAATAAGGGGCCTAAAGGAGATGAGACCTCCATGTGGTCCTGCCTTGCCACAGAATTGACCCTTGGGAGATTTCATTCCTCTCCCCTTTAATTTTTATGATGGAAAATTTCAAACACACACAAGCCCTGTATGTCATAAATCAGCTTCAATACTGATTTTGCCAATTTTCTTTCCTGTAACTTTATATATTTTCAAATATTTTGCTGCAGTGTCTTAATGTAAATCCTAGATACCATGTTACTTGTTACTTCACTAGTACAAATTTCAGCATACATTTCTAATAGATAAGGGTATTTTTTAACATAATCTCCATGCCATTATGACAGTTAACAAAATTAACTTAATACCTATCTGTAATCCACACCATATCCAAACCTTTTGATTGTCTCAAAGATGCCTTTCTATAGTTGGCTCTTTCCAATCAGGATGCAAATAAGGTTCACATGTTGTATTTGGTGTCTCTTCCAAGTCCGTATTATCTCACCTCCCACCCCACCCTTTTTGTCTTTTCATGTTATTGATTTGTTTTGGAGAAAACAGGTAATTTGTCCTCGAGAATGCCCCATAGTCTGGAGCTGACTAATTGCTTCTTAGTGGTGTTGTCTAACTTGTACCCCTGTCCTCTATATTTCCTGGAAATGGGAAGGTAGAGTTAGAGACTTGATCAGAACCAAGTTCAGTTTTTCAACTTCCAGGTGTGACTTTGTGCTTTCTTTTGCATGACCTTTTGAGGCATATAAGGTCTTGTTGTCCTCTTCAGTGATTTGTTTTTTTTTTTGGGGGGGGGAAGGGGGCATGGACAGGCTCCGGGAATCAAACCTGGGTCTCCAGCATGGCAGGCGAGAACTCTGCCTCTGAGCCACCGTTGCCCACCCTTCTTCTTCAGAGATGTTAAGATGCAGACTGATAAGAGGATTCAGATAGTATCAAAGGGATCCCTCCATTATAAGTGAAATCATTTCTTTATTTGCATTTTTCTTTTGTCTACCACCTAACAGATCCATCAATTTTTTAAAAATCTGCCTTTCTCCTATTCTCTTCAATCTTTTTTCAACATTTTCCCATTTTCCATGGTATTACTCATTTTCTTCCTCTCCCACACTAAAATATTAAAGAAAAATGAAAAGAAAACAACAACAACAAAAAAACCCCAGCACCCTTTAGAAAACCCTCAAACATACACCCAGGCATTTGATTTGGTGTGAGGACAGTCTGCTACTCATTACAACAGTTCTTGATACCGATGAATTTTGGGTTACTGCTTTGTGAGCCTCTCTTGACTGAAAGTCTTAAAAGTAACTGAGCATTGGGTGGTGCAACGGTGGCTCAATGACAGAACTCTCGCCTGCCATGCTGGAGACCCGGGTTCCATTTCCCGGAGCCTGCCCATGGCAAACAAACAAACAACAAAAAAAAGTGACTGAGCATTCTAGGTAAGTTATGTAAATAAAGAGCTCTGAGTAAAAATAAGCACCACCTTTAAGAGCATGCTAAGGATTTTTTTTCCAGTGAAGGATTCTTAAAACATCCTTTTGCTCAGCAAGCGTGCTCCTGTTTTTGTTTTCCCTCCGCCTGAGGTCTAAGACAAACATGCATAGCAGAAGGCAGGCCGCACTGGCTGGACAGGACGCCACCTCACTGGGCAGCCTTGCTGGGCTCACCCACGGTGGAATAACTCACTTAGGAATTTCACAAAATGGAGTCTGAAATGCATCCTTCACTTTGCCTCATGGTTATATGAATGTAGATCAGGAACACTGATTAGTGTCACTTGGCAGAGACTGCCTTTATTAAAGTGGTAGGAACTTGTCAGAGTTATCTCTAAGCCCTCTGTAATCACAGCGTGTTCTGCATGCGTTCACACATACTCACACACACTCACACACCTATAGAAATGCAACAGGCTTTTTAAAAGAAAAGCCTTTCTCAGTAATAGACCATTGGAGCTGGCTTTTGGAATATAATACTGTCCTTTGTGCTGGCCTGCCAGACTGATTCCCTGGCTATCTGCCTTTCTTGACTGCCTTCTTCTCTTCCATCTTCTTCGTCTTTATCATCAGATCCAGGACAAGAACCCTGACCCTCAAGGACGCCTGAGCTTAACTCTTCCAGCTGTCACTGCTTCTTTGTGTGACACTAAACCACCTGAGCCGCAGCTGCCTCTCCCTTACAAAGAAAGAGTTAGGTATTATGTTAATACCTAACGTAATACCTAACTGGGATTAATTGTAAGGATTAAGGAGATGGCCTATCTTTGAAGGTCTTGTCAACAGGGCTCACTACACGCTCCAAAGTCCTGTGCTCGCCTCTTATTCTGTCAGTACTTCATGGTTTAAAACCCTTGAATGGCTCCTGTTGCTGCAGATGGAGCAGAGACACTTTTAAGGGCTTACAGGCCAGCAGGACCTGCCTTCTCTTCTCTCCTCCATCCTGCTGTCTCTCCACCCTGATCTCTCTCAGTCCAACCTCCAAACTTCCTGAACTTTGTTTCACACACTCATCTGATGCTTTACCATCTCCATTCCTCTGGGCGTGCTATCCCTTAGTTCTTTTTGCTTGGCTACTGCAACCCCAGTCTTTATGCCTCTGTTTAGATATCACCTAGTCCAGGAAGCCTTCCCCGATATCCACAAATTATAGGGGCCTATAAGAGAGTACTTATCACCCTATGTTGTAATTCTCCATTTGCTTGTCTCTCTCACCCATTAAACTGTGAATTCTTTGAGGGCAGGAATCATTGCTAATGCAAATTTGTTTTTGCAGTTCCATTTCCTAGCTTAGTGTATAGCACACACTTGATGCTTAATTTTTTTGTGGGATAGATGCATAAAGCGCTAAATTCCAACCCTAATTTCTTTTTGGCAAATTGACATCTTCTTCCTCCAACTTATTTTTTGTACCTTACAATTATCACTTCATTGTGCATAGTGTTTTCTTCTTGTAGTATACTTTACACACTTTACTACATATAGACCTGTTTTCTAATTTGTGTGGGTAACTTGTTATTATCCTGAGTCCCAGTGTAGGTAGATTAGGAAATCCACACCTATTGTAAAAAGTATCTATTAATGTGCAATAAATTATCACAAAACTTAGCTGCTTAAAATAACACACATTGCTTCACACAGTTTCTGTGGGTCAGGAATCTAGAAGCAGCCTGGCTGGGTAGTTTCTGCTCAGGCTTAATGGCTTCAAGATGGCAGCCAGGACTGGCGTTATCTGGGAACTTAACTGGAGTGGGGCGTTCTCTTCCAAGATGGCACCATGGAAACCTTGGTTCATCGCTGCCTGTTGACAGGAGGCCTCGGTTCCTTGCCACATAGGGCTGCTTGAGCGTCCTCACAACATGGCAGCAGGCTTGCCCCAGAGAGGGTTACCTAAAGAGAGAGCAAGCAAGTAAGTATCTTTTAGTGACCTGCTCTCTGAGGCCTTATGCCATCACTTTTGCTTTTCTTCTGTTTGTTAGAAACAAGTCACAAAGTTCAGCCCATGCTCATGAGAAAAGGAATTAGGCTCCACTTTTTAAAGGGAGTTACAAATAACTTGTGGATATCAAACTACCTCAGCCATCATAGGATATAATTCATTTTATTTATCTAATTTGATGTTGATGGACATTTGAAATGTTTCTTTTCTTTTTTTTTGCTACTACAAACAATGCTACCATGGACAGCTTTGGACATATTTTCTGGGACACTCATCAAAAACTTTAGAGTTTATTTGTGGGAATAGAATGGCTGGACATGCCAAGTTGTTTACTAAAATGGTTGTTCCAGTTCACATTCCCACCAGCAGTAAATAACTGCTCTGTTTGTTCCACACCTCAGTAATTCCTGATATTGCCAGTTTTCTAATTTCAGCCGTTCTGGTGAGTGTGGATGTGAAGTACTAGCAAGGAAGAGCATCTTTTTGTATGCTTGGCAGCCCTTTGGTTTAACACTCTGTAGAAAGCCTATTCAAGATTTCGCCCATATTTTCTTGTGGGCTGATTTGTGGGATTTATACTCAAGGATCTGCTTACTACTCCTTTGCAAAGAATCTGTGAGGTTTATGGCTTGTCTTTTTATTTTCTTCTGGTGTTTTTGATGAACAGAAGCTTTTAATTTTAATGTAGCTAAATATATCAATTTTCCCCTTGTGCTCTTATTCTTGTGTTCCTATTTAAAAAATTTTTCCCTACACTGAGGTAATAATGATATTCTCCTATATTTTCTTTTTTTAAAACATTTTTTCAATTGTATAATGTAAAATATATACAAAGCAAAGAAAGGCAAAAGCTATAGTTTTCAAAGCACTCTTCAAAAAGTAGTACAGGACAGATCCCAGAGTTTATCTTAGGCTACATATGATCCTCTCAGATTTTTTCTTCCAGCTGCTCCAGAATATAGGAGGTTAGAAGGAATACATAGTTTTTTTCATCACAATCAACCTTTTTTCTTTTTTGTGAAAAATAACATATATAAGCCATCACTTTTGTCTTTGCAATAAATTTCAAAGCACAGCACAACACTTAGTTGTAGAGCAAATATCAGGGTTTGGTATGGGTTATACTATATTGTCTTTTAAAAAGTTTTATACGTTATCTTTAATATTTAAGTTTTTAATCCATCTGGTGTTGATTTAAGGAATGCTATGAGGTAGGGCTACAGTTTCTTTCCCCCTCCTCCAATTTGGCTAACAAATTTTTCCAGCAGTGTCCACTGGAGAATTTATTCCTCATCGATCCTCCCTGCACCCCTTCATAAACCGAGTTTCCTTATATGTGTGGTCTATTCCTGGGCTCTCTATTCTGTTTCATTGATTCAGTTCCCTTTCCTTACACCACTAATTTGCTTCTTCAATGTTTTCTGGATATACCACCTGGCCTGGAGTTTTGTTTGCGGAAAGATTTTAAGTTACTGATTTAAATGTTACAGTGATAAGAGGAATATTCAGACTACTTATTTCTTCATATCTCATGTTTGACAAATTATATATTTATAGGAATTTTCTATTTTGGCTAGGTTTTCAAATGTAATGTCATACAGTATTCACAATATCCTCACTATCTTTAATAATGTTCGTGGATCTGCAGTTATGTTTCCTTCTCCCTTCTAATATTATTTGCCCTCACCTTCTTTGTCTTGGTTAATCTCACTAGAGGTTGAGTAATTATGTTAGCTTATTCAAAGAAACAGCTTTTGCTTTTGTTCATTCTATTATATGTTTTTGTTTTCTGCTTCATTAATTTCTTCTCCTAGATTTATTATTTCTTTCTTTCTACTCTATGTGCATTCTGGTGTTGTTTTTCTAACTTCTCAAGCAAAAGTCATAGCTCATTAATTTTCTGTCTTTATTTCTCTTATCCAAGCAGTAAAGACTAAATATGTCCCTCCAAGGGCTGCTCATAAATTTTGATATGTGGTATTTTCCTTGTTTGTTTAGCTTTAAATATTCTCTAATTTTCATTGAAATTTCTTCCTTGATCTAGAGTTATTTGGAAGGATGTCTCTTAACTGCCAGACATATGGAACTTTTCTAGTTATACTTTATTATTATTTTCTATAATTATATTGTGGTCCTTTATGGTTTCAAATAAAAGTATTTCAGTTTTTTGAAAGTTCTTGAGACTTCTCTAATGGTCCACTATGTGGTCAATTTTGTAATTCTTTGAGTGCTTGAACAGATGGTTGCTGGGTTTACTGTTCTACATGATGTGAATTTCTCAATTGCTTGTTCAAGTCTTCCATGGATTTACTTACATATTTTTTGCTTGATCTACTGATACCAAGAGAATTGTGTTACAATTTCCTTTTGTGACTGTAGAACAGATTTTCTCCGTGTAACTCTGTCATTTTTGTATAGTTGAAGATAATATTATACGGTGCAGAAGAATTTAGAATTGTTATATTTTCCAGATAAATTTACCTTTATTTCATTATACAGTGAATCTTTTTATCTCTAGTTACGTTTATTGCCTTAAAGTCTGTTTTGGTGTATTAATATAATAGCTTTCTTTTGATTAGTGTCTGTCTGACATACATCTTTCATTTCATTTCTTCTAACTTTTCTTTATTCTTACATTGTAAATGTGTCTCTTGTTAGAAGTATATAGATGGATTTAAAAAAGTTCTGTCTGACTACTTGCGCCTCTTCATTGGGGCGTTTAGTCCAATAGTACAATTAATTGACATGTTTTCACTCATTTATCTTATTTTGTGCTTTCTAGTGTCTCACTTTTTCTACATTTCTCTTTTTCCTCTTTCTTGGATTGATTATTTTTCTGATTCCATTTTTTTCTCTATAAGTTAAGAAGCAGATCACTCTCTATTATTTCAGTGATTACCCTGCATGTATTAACATGCATATTTGACTCATCAAATTTGGTGTTCTGCAATTTCCATTTAAGATTTTAGGTGCATGCTTCTTTTTGTTTACCCTGCTTAAGTTTCACTGGGCTTCTTATATAAGTCTATGGTGTCTTTTATTAGTTCTGAAAATCCTCAGTCATTATCTCTTCAACTATCTCCTGTTATCTCTCTCTCTTCTAGAATTCTAATTAGATTCCTCGCTGTATTTTTCATAACTAGATAACCTCACTGTATTTTTCATAACTCAACTCTCTTCCATATTTTCCATCTCTTTGTGTCTCTGTACTTTATTCTGGATAATTTCTGGTTCATCAATTCTCTCTTCAGTTGTGTCTTCTCTGCTGTTAAACCTGTTCATTGCATTCATATTAGTTATATTTTTATTTCTAAATTTAAAATTCTACTTATTCTTTTAAAAATCTGCTTAGTCATTTTAATAACCTTTGCTCTAGTTTCAGCTTGAGGATGTTCCTCGACTATCCTGGAAGTGTAAATTGGGGCTACAAACTCTATATGAGAATCAGATTACAGTATCCCTAGGGGAGATTTCTCCCATTTTACTCAGTGCTAAGTCTGAGACAGGCGATTTCCCTTGTAGTTTCCTGGCCTCAGAGGTGAGTATATTCCTAGTTTAGTCTGACACTGATGATGTCTATTCCTTAAAGCCTTCCAGGCCACGAAAATTGAAAATCAGGTTGACTGATTTAATGGAAAAAAAAAAAGAGAGAGAGAAAATATTAACCTTTAAAACACTTCAAAAACAAGAGCAATTTAGCAACTAGTTTAGGCTACTTACAAGGCATTTATTTAAATAAAGTCAAGTCATGCAAGGCAAAACAAAATGTGGAATGTAAAAGTTGTAGGTGGCCAAGAGGGATAATCAGGGAGATATTTTTGGGAAAGCTGCCAGCAGCTATTGCAGCAACCAAGTTTCTCTTCAACAAGAAAGAATGGGATGACAAGGCTTGTTTTAGATAAAGGGCTCAACAAATGAGAACTCATAAAGTAGATGATTCTTGGCACTTCAGTCTTTTTCTACTATGACTGCCTCTAGGGCAGAGACTATTTTAAATTTAATTTTTAATGAATTCTTTTCGGATTTGCAAAGCTGAGCCCTTCGTGTGATTTGGGTGGGACCAAATACTCACTGTCCCCCAGGCCCATCTTTAGGACCCCTCTAGGGATCTTCAGGAAGGTTCCACTTGGTAGAGGCAGGAGTTCCCCAGCCAGCCCTGAGCTGCAGGGGATTCCAGGGACAGTGATGGATCCAGGGATAGCCCCCTGGCTAGCGCTTCCCTGACTGCTCTTGTACCTATTTTTCTCTTGGTAGTAGCTGCTTTTTGTTTTCTTCATCCTGGAAGAACTGCCCATTGAGCTCATTTCCCCATCAATCCTTTCCTTTGTGGGCAAAGAAGTGCCCAACATCATTTAGCTTTGAAAGGGACATTGGATAGGATAACAAAAATGACACCCTCTTTTTGAGCATTCACTGTATCCCAGGCACTATTCTAACTGCTTTGCTGGTCTTAACTCATTTAATTTCCAAAACTTTCCGAGAGAATGTACAGTCTGATCACCTCATACCCAGAATATGAGCTGATAGCCCAAGGCCTCAAAAAGAAATGCCTAGAACCAAAACCCTAACATGACTTCAGATTCAGTACTCTTTTCACCACAAGTAACTGACATGCCTTAGAGAGGAGCTAACACTCTTGGAGAATTTTGTCCTGTGTGTGCATATCTATTTATATATGCACATCCATAAATGTTTGACAACTGCAACAGATGAAAACTGTAGGCCAAACACTTCTTAACATTTGTAAAAAATAAATAAAGAGAAAGAAACATAAACTTAATAGCAACCTCCTTTCAAATTTGCTTGGGAACTTGCTCAAATCCAACAAAAATTACCTTTGCCTTTCCATTTTATATAGGCAGTTGTGCCATCCACTGGGGGTTTAGGTCTGAGAATTTCTAGATTCTATACTTCGCTCTCCCATTGCAATATGTATTTTATTAAATACGCATAGTACTTCTTATATATTAGATATTGTTTTAAGCTCTTCATGAACTAATTTAGTCCTCATAACAGTCCTTTGATATTGTTCTTATTATGATCTCCTCTTATTATATCCCCATTTTAGGTGCAGATAATGTAAGTAGCTTGCTGAAGACCACTCAGTTATTGACGGGTAGGATTTGAATCTAGGCAGCCTTGTCTCCAGCACCCATCAATTTAACCACTTGGCCCTCTCATATGTTCAGGTCAAGAAATTAAAGTCTGCAACTCAGCCAGTACATTGGAATTCATGGATTAAGTAATGACAAGGATCACCTTGTTGGCTTCTTATGGGGCAAAAACAAAAAACAAACCCATTATCCCTTTACATTGATAACTTCTCTTCCTCTTCAACTAATATCTGTGCTAGACCTCAGGAAGCCCTCAGCATTACTGAGTGAACCAGGCTTTGTACTGAATAGGAGAAAGCCCATCAGAGTTGTTCAGCTTCACGCAGATACAGGCTCCCTGATTTAAATATCAATTCCTTCACTTGGCCTCTGTCTGCCAGCCAGCATCCTACCCTTCTATTCAGTAGTCATTACGAGGTAGCATCCTTAGAGGAGCTGGTGGAAGTCACTTTCAATGGTGATAATGATAACCTCCCTCTTCCCCTTTCATCTTCTCTCCTCCTCAATTATTTGGTATTAAGAATAGCATTTCCATTTAAAGGAGAGATATTGTGACCTGTCTGCCTGTCTCTGCTCACCGGCTGCTGCAGCATGAGGGGGCCTAGCTCCTCTGGGGTGCACACATGGGAATATTCCCCGAGCTGCAGTCCACAGGCATTTTTGTTTGTCATGTAATGTAGACTCTCCCACTCACCGGTCGAGAGGTTTCCTATCGAGCAGGTTTAACACCAAGTAGTCCTTAGGAGGTGAGAAAGAAGATGGTAGAAGGAAATCTGCTCAATTCTAATATCATCCCAGGCCAAACTGATGACCTTTCCTTCTTTATACAATGCTGAAACTGGGGGAAAACCTTGGAGAGCACCAGAAGGAAGCCTTCTTGTGGTGGGTGAGGAAACCACAGTCCAAAGAGGCAGGAAGACTTACACAAGGGATGCAAATTAGTAGCACAACCAGGAGTGTTGGGAATCATTTGCTAGCCCCCACCCCCCCAGATCCACCATCTGCCCCCCTCTACCCTGCTCTCCGCCTGGGAAGCTCTCCAGACTATATCAGCAGACTGCCTCGCCCATGGCTTAGCCAGTGTTTCATCTGAGAGGGAGTAGGATGAGCTTAGGCCTTTATTTCCTTGCTCTCTCCCTGCAAGTTGCCGTGAGCTGACTGACCCTCCACCGCAGTCATAGCTTCTCTCATGGTGATCTACTGGACGGACTCCCCTCCTGCATTCCAGTAATTGCTGCCTCTCCTCATCAACTTTGGGTCTAGGGCTGGTGACAGCTCCATTGTTACTCACCCTAGGCTGCTGCACTGCGTCTTGGGATTGCTTGGGAAAACCTTATAATTTATCATCTCAACTGGACCCACCTGAGAGTACAGGGGGTGCTTTAATAAGACACTGGGATAACAATATTGTCTGTGTGGAAATAAACCCTGCCCGAATTATTCTAATCTGAGCATGCCATTGGCTCCTATTAGGACCCTGACACATACACAGCTCTAAAGTCAAGCTCTGTTGATTCTCAAACCTGTGCTTCTTCAAACATTTGATTTAGAAACTAATTAACCCCTCCCCCCCAATAAACAGATGTAAAACTCCAACACTGTTCTTGACATGCAGTATTTTCCAAAGTATAGTATGAGACAAAACTTCAGGTGACATACATATCAATAGATGTTATTTTAGGTTATGTACTGTGCTGGTTTAAAAGAATGTATGCCCCCTAGGAAAGCCATGTTTTAATCAAAATCCCTTTGCAAACTAGAACATGTACTATGCATGTGTGTTAGAAAAAATATAACTTGCTCCCAAGACCCATGATTTCACGTATATCATTACTTAGTACAAAGGCAGAGTAGAAATTACTTTTTTAAGTTAATGTGAAGAAATATTCAGTCGACAACAGAACAGGTAGTAGGTGGTCTAGTACTAATCACTCATACACACCGCGTCTAATAAACACACCTGCAGAGCTAGTTAACTCATAGATACTGTGATTAGAGGTCAGAGTGACTCTTCTGGCTGGTACAGACTCACCTGTGACCCCACTACTGGTCTTGAAAAAGCTGAGACTTGGTTACAAGAGGCCTGAAGAGGGTGATCATGATTGCACATCTTCATCTCTACTAGGGGGGTGGGGGGAGGGCGACTGAAAATGCACTGGCAGTGACACAGGAGTATCATCCCTTTAGGAAGGGGCAGCACATTTCAGAGCAAAAACAAGGGCCAACTCTGTGTGGGGAGGTGGGGTGGGGGTGGGTGGGTGTTCTCACTCTCTTCCAGGCTTGGACAATATTCTCTGATGATCTCTGCCTGTGAACTCTACTTTCTCACTCTCCTCAGTTCTTCATTCTCAACATGCTCCTCTCCCTCTCTCCCAAGACTTTCTCTGGACTACATGATTTACTATTTTTGTCTCAGTAGACTTCAGTGTTTTGATGCACACTTCTAATTCCTCAAATGTTTAATTTTTCCTTTTATTTCTTAAGCCTAATGCTTCCCCTGAGAATGCTACTGCATTTATCCACCATTTATAACCCAGCACAGCCTTTGCTGAATGTGCATGAATGAATCCGGTTCTGTTTCCCTACACTTAGCACAGAAAGACTGCCACAGGGTAGGACCACAGAATATGCCTGTTAAAAAAAAAATTGCTCTTGTCAGTGCCTTCATCCCAATGAATGGAGAGATGTTCAGCTGCTCTTAATGGTTGTGCAGCTTTGAGGAAATGACATCTCCAGAGCTTTCTTGACTCTACAGACAAGTGATGTCCAAACTCATGCTTTCTTCTTAGGAATGGAGTAAGAATTTAAATGCAAAACTCAGCATAAATGGCATGCCTTGAGGTTCTCCAAAAGGAGAGACTTTATTTGTCAGAAAAGAAATAGAATATAGTAAGAATGTTTTGTTGGAAAATGGAAATGTTGTTTTGTCAAATAATGTATTTTACATTAAACGACATCATGTAAATAAAGGACTCAGTCTGGTCTCTGGTGTAGAGTAAGTACATAGTAAATACTTACTGTAATCTTCAGTGATCATCTTGCAAAATTCTACTCTAACATGAGATAATGGATTCAAGAATCTATTTGCCTTCATATTATTGAAATGGAGTGTTCTGTGCCCATTTGGGGTGTGCACATTCGTATTATTGTTTTTTGTTTGGGCAGAACCCGGGTCTCTGGCATGGCAGGCAAGAATTATGCCACTAAGCCACCGTTGCACCACCATTCTATTATTATCATAATAACACAAAACAGCTCATGTCAAAACAGTTCATGTGGATAAGTGGGTTATGGTCGGGAATGTGAAGTTATGGGGATGGGGTGTGTTGAAGAGGACTTAGCCATGGAATATAAAAGTAGAAAACAAGTTGAAGAAGTAGTCCCTCCAGGAAGCTTGGCACTTTGTCTGAATTTTGATGTTTTTAAAATAAAATTAAAAATCCTTGTTATAAAAGCAATGTCTGAACATTACAGAAGAATTAAATAATACAGTTGAATTAAAAAAAAAAGAGAGAGAATGTAGAGTACCAAAGTCCCATCGAAGCGAACGTCTATTGATTCCACCTTTTTGCCAGCTTCTTCCCTGGGGGCACACGAGCGAGGGGCATCGCTGCTGCTGTCAGTCATGGTGCCCCGTGCCCAGTCTGGGCCAGTCAGACTCTCCTTCCTGGGGCTTTGAATCCAAGTGGGAAGAACACGGGGCATGCACACAATAGGCTGCGATGATATTTTACCTAGAGGTGACTGTCCTTTTCTTTCTATTACTTGGTTTCCCCCAACCACAGGGTTGGCCCGCTTTTCCTTCCTTTCTCTCAGCTACACCTGCTCCCTCCAGTAAATCCTTCCCCTCCCAACAAACTTGCCGGAGTTGGTTTCTATTGCCTCCTAGCTGGCTTATTCTCTTAGAAACGATGACAACGAACACTTTGGTTTAAATACTTCCACTGTTGCTAACTAAAGGATTCTTGTTTATTATTAACAAAAATATTCCCACACAGATATTAAATAAACCTCATCTCAGGTCAATAAATACGATTTCTACTACAATTTTTTGATTGTTGCATGAAATTCCATCATGTGGACTGTATCTTAAGTGAATTAATCCTCTATTGGATACTTAGTTTGCTCTCAGCTTTTCAGTATTAGAAATAGCTAAAAGCTTGCACATCCATGGTTATTTCTTTACGATAAACTCCCAAATATGAATTGTTGAGCCAAAGGACAGGGGATTTTAGAGGTTTTACATATAAACTGTCAAATTTTTCTGGATGTGTATTCCCTATCAAGGCATTTTCAAATGACTCTAATAGTATGAAGGCAATGCCTATGTCTGTTTTTATCATCATACTCTCAGGAGCTTGCCTGGCATACCCATGAATAATAAACATTTATTGAGTACTTATTACGTGCCAGAGATGTATACACATACATTTAATTAACCTGCACAGCTATCATTTACAGAGATGTTAAATAACTCACCCAAAGTTCTACGGCTAATAAGTATCAAAACAACATTGGATTGCTGGCAATTTAGTTCCAGAGTTGATGCCCCTAAGCATGAAGCTATTCAACGGCTGAGTAAATGACTGTCCTTTATATAATTTCTTCAGGGATGGTGTCCCTGGTTCCTTAACTGGGCTAGGTATTTTTCTTATATGCTACTTTAACATCCTGCACTTCTCTTTTGTAGAACTTATCTTACTTGCAACCATTTGCGATTTGCAATGATCTCTTCTCCACTGGAAGATCCATGAGGTGGGGCTGCAGATATCTTGCCCACAGTTGGACTTCTTGCCTGCCTGATTGACTGCCACCTGTGAAGTGAGGGTAGGGAGCAGCAGAAGAGGATGCAGGCTACTTCTAGCTTCTACCTCGCAGAATCTAATTAGCAGGCAGGTGTGGAATTAGAGGCACTCATGGCTCAGCTGGAGTCAGACTATTTTTTCTGATGTCACAGGACTCAGGTGATCTGTAATAGCCTTTAAAGAGTGGGGTGCTAATGTTAATTATCTATTCAAGGTAGAGGGTGAATAAATGGCAACTGGTGGTTGCACAAACTCAGAGACTGAGCAGCAAGGTGAACACCTTTCTGTAATTCCGCTGGGATTTAAGAAGCAATTTGACAGGCAAGAGGATTTTTTTTTTTTGTATAAATAAAAGGTGCTAAAAAAACCCAGCCAAGAAATACATCATTGTTATTAGCTTTTATGCACCAAATAACAGTATTAACTATATAAAGTGCAATTGTTCGTTAGGATACAAGAATAAAACCAAAATTGAACCTCATTTGGTTTTTGAAAGATCAAGTTAGATCAAAAAATAATTTAGAGGATTTCAGTAAAATGATCAATAACTTTGATTTATTAGCCATATGGAAAACTTAGCATAGAAAAGTATGTTATATCCACATTCCCTATGTTTATGGAAAGCTTAACAAATATGATCATATTGTAAACCACAAACTGCAATAAATTCCTCCAAATAAAAGTTGCTTAGGCTGCATTCCTTGAGTACTATGTAATACAATGTGGAACTAATAGCATATGAGATGATTTTGTCTCTCAAATTATCAAAAGAATTAGAATACTCAGTATTGGTGGAGACATTTTCAATACTCCTCTGAATATTCGAATTCTTTTGCCACATGGATTAAACTGCATTAGTCAGGATTCTCTCGGGAAACAGAACCAACAGGAGATAGCGTATAAAATCATGTCATGGTAAATATGACATGATTTTATAAAACTGTCTAATGCAACTTTGGGGATGTACAAGTCCAAATTTTGTAGGGCAGGCTGCAAGCTGGCAACTCTGAAGAAGATGTGCAGTGAATTCCCTAGAAGAAGCTGACCGGCTGAAGTAGAGATGAAAGCTCTCTCTTCTGACTGCTGAAGTCATCACTTCTCCTTTTAAAGCCTTCAACTGATTGGATCCAACCTCTCTCATTGCTGAAGACACTCTCCTTAGTTGACTATAGATGCAATCAGCCATAAGTACAGTCAATTTACTGGCAGTTTAAGTCTGTGAAATGTCCTCACAGTAACTTTTAGGCCAATGCTTCCTTGACCAGATAACAGGGCACCATCCCTTGGCCAAGTTGACGCATGAGCCCGGCCGTCACAGGTACCCAGCTCTGGGCTCCTGCAGCTGCCCCTATGGTACGATATATGGCTGATACACAAATAGTAACTGGGGAGGTGAGAACAACAAAGAGTAGGGAGACAGAGGGTGGGCATGGAAGGAGTATATCATTTAGGAGAATTTTGAAAACAGAAAGGAAAATAATTTAAAGGAGTGAGGAAATTTATTCTTGGCAGAAGGAATGGCTTATGTAATGGATGGATTGGTGCCGTGAGTGTAAGTTAGTGAGGTGGAGAAAGTCATTCCCACACATCTTGAAACTGTGGCTCCATTTCATCGTAACCACATATGTGGAGTGTGACATAAAACCTTTTAAAGTGAATAAAAATTAATTTCCTTTTGACTTTGTAATTTTAGAGGATTTTGCATCACTTCTTCCACATAGGTTCTGTTTTCTTTTTAATACAATATAATTCCGGGTGTAATTTGTTTCGGTCCTATTTCCTCAACTGTACCACAAAGTCTCTTTGCTTCTTTCTCATCTCTCTGATTCTCCTGTGAACTCTGCACAAAGTAGGCACTTGATAAATGTGGCCAACTGTACATTAAGGCTTTTATTTCTGCTTCCCAAATGAGTCTAACAAGGCATATAATTCAACTATGTCTACTTCCTTGAAAAGTATAAAGTACTGCTATACAGAAGTGGGGTATTCATTTGTCACCATTACCATAAGAAGAAGGATTTCTCAAATAATACTGAAGGACTTTTCTTCAAGAGTCTTGTTGACCTTGCCTTGAGGAGAACCATTGACTTTAGGCTGGGGGGCTTTGCTTTTGAAGTCTTTACAATCAGGAAGATGATGGCTCCCCAAATCCTGGTTATCTTGGGAGAGGGCAAAGAGGATATGAAAACACCCTATTCCAAAGGTTTTTACTTGGTTCTGGACTGCCTTATATGTACTCTTCTCTGAGGGGCACTGTTGTAAGCCCCTCCCTTGGGAGAAGCATAGGGAGATCAAGTACATCCCCAACATCTCATGGGGAAAATATTCAGCTCTCAGAAATGTACTTGTTAACTAACACATCACAGTTCTATTTTGTGGCAGTGTCAACACCACTGATTTTTAAACCAGATAGAAAATACAAACTCTGAGCACTTAAGCCATGCTCATGCTCTAATTAGGCCTCTTTGCCTCACTTGTCTGACTTGAGCTGGCTATGCTGCGTGGGCTCCTCTGCTCTCCCCAGGCCCCTCATTTCCTGTTGCATGAAGGCTTCCTCTTCTGATCTTTGCAAACCTCCCAACAACCTTGTCCTCTCCCAGAACAGCCCCTGACTACCAGATACAGGCCCCTGTTCTACGCCAGCCTGCCCTGCTCAGAGCTGAGTGATTTGGCGGTAGGTATTTGACCCAGACTGGCCGATCAGATTTTTCTCTCCTGAGAATTTGACATTTGAAACAGATACACAGGGAGTGAAAGTT
>PVIY010030118.1:0-31309 GCA_004026745.1 Myrmecophaga tridactyla
CAATCAGCTACCATTCCAAAGTCAGAGAAAGAAAGGGACAAAGGCATTTTTCCACAGTCAGTTCTTTTGAAAGGTGATCAGATCAAAACAACTAAAAGCAAGCAGGTCGACATCCTCTCTCCATCCACTCCCCACCCCTCCCACCCCCCCACATTGGGCACACTCTATAGATTCTAGGGTCCCTAGATTCGAGTCTTGGAGAACACATTAAATACTAAAGACTTGTAACAGCTCTCTTCCAGAGGGAAATAAAAAGCCCTCATAATGAGCAGTTGACTGGGTATTTATGACTGGGAAATACCTATAATTTGGCTCCTGAAGACCACATTCTTTAGATCAGAAGCCATGGGTCAATTAACATGGTTGGTGAGCTTTATTTTTGGGTGTGAGTCAGGGTCAATTTTACATGGAAGAAGGGTTTCCCTTCTGGCATTGGCTCACTGCAATTATGGAAACATATCCCAGGATTAGCAAAAACAGTTTTCTTGAAGGAGCTCTCAGGGGTTTGCCCATAGGATATGGCATGTTGGAAACAATTTCCCACAGTAGTACCTGGTATCTCCTCTCCATTACTGTCCCTTTGGACTTCTTTTGCTTTTCTAAGCAAAATCATGAATCATGGAATCAGTACTCAAAGATCTTCTCGTCATATTTCTTACCAAACCATGGCTATGATTATTTACTCATCCTTGGAATTAAGGGCTGCTATGTCTTGCTACCTTTGTTTCACCTTCTCTTTCCTTCCCTCCCTACTTCCCTTCTTTCGTTCCTTCTTCTCTCCCTCCCCCTACACTCTCTCCTAAACTCATACTCTCTCTTTCCTCTTACCCTCTCTCCTTCCCCCTGCAATTTTCAATAACCTGTTTTTCAAGTTTTCAAGCTGCTGGAACATGATATACAAGAAATGGAATGGCTTTTAAAAAGGGGAATTTATTAAGTTGCAAGTTTACAGTTTTAAGGCAGTGAAAATGTTCAAATTAATGCAAGGCTATAGAAATGTCCAATCTGAAGCATCCAGGGAAAGATACCTTGATTTGAGAAGGCCAGTGATGTTCAGGGTTCTCTCTCAACTGGAAAGTACATGGTAAACATGGCGTGTCTGCTAGCTTTCTCTCCAGGCTTCTTGTTTCATGCTCCCCCAGGGGCATTTCCCCTCTTCATCTCCAAAGGTCTCTGGCTTCATGGGTTCTCATGCTTTTTCTCAAATGCTTTCCTCTTAAAGGGCTCCAGTGAGCAACCCCATTTTGAATGGGTGGAGATACATCTCCATGGAAACCATCTAATCAAAACTTATCACCCATAATTAGGTGGGTCACATGTCCATGAATAATCAAAAAGCTCCCACCCAACAATATTGAATGAGCATTAAAGGACATGGCTTTTCTGGGGTACACCACAGATTACAAACCTGTTATGTAAAAGGCACTCTACAATGCTATGTTACACACACGTACATTCAGAGCAGTTTCTACACATTCTCCCATGTGATTCTCATGATGATCCAGGGGAAGCAGAAAACATACTATCTCTGGAAAGGTAGCGTTGCTCCTGGAGAGGATATGGGTTTGGGAGAGAGATAGGGGTTCAAATCCTTATCCCATCCTTATACCTGAATGGTAGATAGATAAATTGCTCTATCTTTTTAAGCCTTACTTTCCACACTTGTAATGTAACAATAATAATATTTCCTTCATAGGATTCTTTTAAACATTGAATGAAATACTTTAAATGAAGTGCCTTGCACATTGCCTAACATATCCAAGTACAAACTGCATTACTCTTATATTATCATTTTTATTATTAGTCTGAATTTAGACATAATAAACTGAATCTTGGAGAGGGGCAGTAACTTGCTGAAAAACAAAAAGTTACAAGTGGCAGAGCCAGCACACTGTCTATGGCCTTTTGACCTACAGTCAAAATACAGTCATCCCTATCCTTGCTCTTTAGATGTAATGCAAAGCACTGTTCTCTCCTTAAAGGACAGGGTGGATGGGCGGGATGGGCTGTCCCCTGTATATCTTTCCTTGAAATAACCCCCATGGACATGGTTTCTTCCTTGTGAGTTATGAGTTGGAATGGAATGAATTCCTTTGTTTTATGTTTCCTTCACAGGGATTTTGTGACAAAAATACATGAAACCCCTTTTAGTCTTCAGATAAAGCACTGGGGAATCTGGTCAACTGGTCAACCTAGCAATTGTCATCATTGGTTAGGGCAGGGATCATGCTTCCTAGTAGTCTGATCAAGCAGATAATCAAGAAACACTGGTTTATTTGTACTCTCTATTGCTTCCTCTTCTTCGGTGGCTTTAGATGTATCAAAGATTTTTACCTGGGATTTCTCCTTGCATATCAACAAAGGGCACAGTAGCTGACTGTACATCTTTTTTCTCCTGAGCAGAAGTCAGATAAGTAATAAAAGCAATTTATAGTAGACTTTCTGCTTCAACAATAACAACAAATAGAAGGTAACTTAAAAGCAGAGCTAGAAATTTTATAATGCATGGTTTGGAGTTGCCTCTTTGAAATACTGTGTTTAGAGAGACAGTCTAACTAATGATATCCACTGCAGGCTAGGGCCATTTCTACCTGTGGTGTGTCTATTTTAGACATCGTCGGGGGAGGTAAGGAAATGTCTTGTGTATTTGCAAATACTAGAATCACCCACTGCTTGAACTGTTTTTGATCTCTTTGCAATCAAAAAGAAAAATCCCGAACTGCATCACTTCAGCACAAAAAATTGAGACTATTTTGTGGACTTTCTTCATAATGTGCTGTAATTTGAAAGCCCACCCAATTATAGTTTCTGAGTTAGGACATCAGAGTTTTATGTAGCTCTACTTATCTCCCTACCTGCACCCTTATTCCCTACCTCCACTCTCTGGCATCTTTCTTTAACTATAAGAGGCAACAGCCCTGAAAACCTCTGTTACGAGAGCAGTATTGATAGCAGGAATTCCATGCTGTTTCCAAAGACATTTTGTTCAGGATGACATAGAAGGGCCTAGGAAAAAAGGTGGGGAAGCCATTTGGCACTCTGAGCGAATCACTTCCTCTGTTCTGGTGCTCTGGGAGGAAGGCTTGGAGTTTCAGCACAAGGATGTGATGAAGAACAGAAAGACATGAAAAGAATAACGCATCCTCGCAGGCATAGGGCTGTGAGTGCTACACTGTACAAACGGGGCACTCTGAAGAATATCAAAATTTTCTCTTGTGTCAAATGAGATGAAACAGGTAACTGACAGTTCTGCTTGTAATTCGTGGCCACTAATACAAACTAAGAGTGCATTGATAGAATGATGTATTTGCCTGCTAAATCACTTCCTACACCTTTATTTAAATTACTTAGAGAATAAAGACAGTTAAATAGGATTAAAATATCAAGATAAAAATGGGAAATATCATAGTTTTTGGTATGACTATGGTTTTTATCATGTAGAAAATTTCCGTTGAGCTTCATAGTTGTCCAGTGGGGTAGGCATTGTCCCCATTTTACAAATGAAGAAAATAATTTACAGAAAGGAAAATAGAAATCCTAATTTCATTACTTTGTAAGTGGCAGGGTAATGAAGCAAGGCTATGTCTGATTTCAGAAATTAAGTTTATAACTGTTTCACTAAAGTGTATCAATTTCTCAGGGAAAGTTTTTCCAGGCATAAATATAAAATAAAAGTTGACCCTAGGGTCAACTCAAGAATTTAACCACAGGCTGAGTTGAAACTATTTTGAAATGTGTGTATATTAGTTAGTATTTATGTATGTGCATATATACATGCAAAGAGATACGTACTTTTTGAAAAACTGTTTTACACCAGGAAACATTATCCAAAGTTACTTCAAACAGAGGAAGGCATCAACTTAGAAGCCTGTCTATCACACTTAGTAATACTTTGAGCTGCAAAGTACTGAGAAACTGGCAAGTGAAATAATAATGTTAACTATTCTCTTGTAGCAAGCAGTCTGGAGGTAGGGGCAGCCCTGGGGTCAAGAATGACTCAAGAATACTTGCTAAAGAATTAGAGCCTTCTCTTTGAAACTAATTGGCAAGATCTGAGTCATATGACTACCCATACCTGCAAGGGAGGATATTTTCCTTTAAATCCTCTAGAAAAGGGAAATTCAAAAAAATGTGGAGTAAAACAACATATGTCTGCCACTCTATGAAAGAACTGGAACAAGAAGAGTTACACAAACAAAATCTAAAATGTCCAGATTTAAATATTTCTTTCACTCCCTCCCTGTTTAGTGCTTGAATAGGAGAGGGTCAGATCTTCAAATAAGAATCAGTTGAACAAATACGTTCTTTCTAGTAGATGCAAAATTCATCAATAAATCTTAATGAATACTTGATATATTTCTGTTCCAAATCCAGTGCTTTGCATATAGCACTTGTAGTCATTCTCTCTGGACTTTTGTCTTGAATGGACAGGAAAATTAAAGTCTCTTTATTTCAGCACAATATTTGTCAGGATTAAGTTATATTCCACTAGATTCAAAGGCGAACTATGTCCAGTTTAGAGTAGATCTTAAACAGTTGATTCTTTCTAGCCAGAGACCTCAGTTTACCTTCTACAGGTAGTTCTTTCCAAACCAGGTCTTGTTTCTCTGTACCTAGTTATCTTAAATGGACAGTTGCTTAATTTTACTTGGATTCTATCCTCATGCTGGGCCAGACCAACCCTTGCTGCCTGTCCCTATCATTTTGAACCAGCTTTTCCTGGTGCAACCTGAAACACACCCCAGAACAACTCGCTTGCAAATGCAAAGCAATTCCTCCATAAGGCTCATTGTGTGAACCCTTCTCCACAAGCTACTCTGCTGATAATCACTCCTCTGTCCTTGTGTGGACTCAATCCTGCCTTCTTTGATGCAGGTTATTCCTGGGTATTTCTGTGTTCTCACTAGAGCTTGACTCCCTGATTTTCCATATGTTTCTTTTCCTCCCTTATTTGACTTCTGGCCAGCCAACCCCCTGGCTCACTCATTCCAAACTAGCACCTTTTGCTCCTGCAAAAGGAATGGCCCCATATACACGTTCATGTGGCCATAATTTTCCATTTACTTTGGGTAAATTTGGGAGGCAGAGGACAGGAAGCTTTAGAAGGAAGTCTGCACTACAGCCTGTGTTAGTCAACAAAACAGTTACAAGTCCTGAAGGTGAAATATAAGAATAGACTCTCCTATAATGTAAAAGTAGCTATTTGTGCCTGGCAGTGATTATTGATCAGGGACTGAATGTTTGCCAACAAGCAACTGAGTGGCTCCAGTTCCTTATGGAGGGAGGTGACACTTGATCAGCTTTAAACATCAATTTCAACACAGGCACTGTGACTTTTTACATCTTCGAGTTAGGTCGTGAATTCAGATTGTGGTAGTTAGAACACTTTAAAGTCAAACAGGAAAGACGCTCTGCTCGGAGGGTGGTGGATGGGGCATGTTGGGGATCCAGTTTGGTAGGTATAAATCTGCTCCTGATGTCAGTACATCAGAATTTGGAACTAATCCTTCCCTTCAACAGATAGACCCATCTGAAGCCAATTCCATCACAGCTCTGTGAGGTGGCTTATTAGCTAATTCAGTTCAGAATCAGTTATGTAAATAAACTGGTTCCAGGAGATTAGATTGTCAGTTGGGAAGTCCATTTGTTAGTTTACAAAGCTGTTGTCAGCACTTATTAATCCTCTTCTCTTCCCACTTCAGCGAGGACATGGCACTTGTACCTTCTCGAGAAGGTCTGTAAACCATGAGCTTGCAGCAATCTGCACGACAGAGCGCCTGCCCCGTGACTGGCACATCTCTGGCGTTCCCAGTAGATGTTTGCTAACAGAATGAGCCAGTGAATGACAGAAAGCTCAGTTTGTCGGAAGACAGTAGGGCTGAGCATGATGTCAGGAATGCATTCATGCACTTTTATAGATGTACCTTTTTCCTGTGATCCAATGCCTGAAGTGTGACCCTACTATCTCACAGATAACTGGCAGAGAACTGTTCTTTTCTCATACCTACAAGCTGTGATTGCTGTTTAGAAGTCTCCTGAATGAGGGAAGGCTTGTTTCTGGCTTTCCTCTCCCCTGTTCCTCTGTGGGCTGGTTCTACGAATGATGTATTTAGTCAGGCTGATTACTCTCCATTTCCCAAGATGCCTTTGACGTCCATGAATGAAGGAAAGCCCTGGACACGGAGTCACCTGCTTTGGACTTGAGGCCCAGCCACACCATGGACTGGGCATGGGACTTTCAGAAATACACAGCCTCTGACATCCTCAGTTTTATGGGCTGTGAATGGTCATAATGGTGCCTGATAAGATTAGCATGAGCAGTAAAGAAGTCATTTGGTGTGAAAACACTCATAAACTGCAAAGTCTTATCCTCTTCACAACAACTAGCATAGGAGTGTTAGCATTTTCAGTGCAAAGCTTCTCACTAGCAGGAACTGATGAGGATGGCAGAGGAAGGGCTTCTGACCAGCAGTCAGGAAGAGGGGAGGTGATTTGCCTGCAGCACAAGCTTCTTTCTGACATAGAGTCTCACTGGAAAACAGACAGTGCTGTCCTGTCCCCTGCAGCTGCACAGCAAGGCCAGTGCTTCCCTGCAGAGCATGGAGCAGCAGCCACTGCCAAGGAATGATTTCATGCACCAGTTCCCATGGTCAGACTTTTCCTCTGCCACCCACTTTTCTTTCTGTGTCCTCTTTGCTGTCTTCACATGCTGTTATGCTACTCCATGGCCAATTCAGTTTAGCAGGCATTTACTAAGGACTGGGGGAAAATCGGGGATATTTTTATGGCTTCAACTCTGCCATTAAGTTGCTTTTATCCTAGGAGGAGAAAAAAATCAAACACAGTGATCTCTCTAGCACAAGGTAGAAAAAGGCAGTTGTAAACAAATAACATTAAAGAATGATTATTTTTAGCTGGCACGTTCAAGGAGATAGTAGAAAATATTTGAACTGAGTGTTGAAAGGTGAGCAATCTTTTGTCAGGTGAGATGAGAGGGAAGAGTGTTGCTACTGAGGCAATTTCATGAACAAAGGCATAAAAACAAGAAAGACCACTTTGAGACCTCGGGTTTAATCAATGGTAGTTTGACAGTGGAGTATATCTGGGAAAGCATTTGAAAAATACACTTATTATTGATTAAGGCTAGGTTGTAAATGGTTTGGAATAGAAGCTAATGAAACTCAGGTTTTATTTTTTCCTGAAATAATTAATAAAATACAAATAAAATTTAAAAAGGCAGCTATTATCCCAGAATTAGTACAATGACTGTTGATATTCTAGCATATTTCCTTCCAGTCTTTTTTTTCTAGGTATTTATATTCTACACCAAACATTTATACATTGCTCTCCTTTTCTTACCCAGTGTTATTTAATAAGCATCATTATGCATTGTTATATCATCATCATAATCAGCACAATTATATAAAAATCCATTTGGGGTTGAATTTATAGGACAGGCTCAGCATCTCCAAGATCAAGATTTGACAGGGGCTGGAGGTAAAATCTGTCTGATGGAGCCATCCTTCCTCATTTTCCACGGTGAGAACATACAGAGAACAGGAACTTAGTGTTCAGATTGGTTTTTATTATAAATTCTTTCACAGGTATATCCCCTTCTCTGTGACCTGTAAAATTTCTGTCTTCTGCTGCATTCCGAGATATTGCTTGAGGTTTCCTTGATGGGGAAACGAAACATTTAACCTGCAAGAGGAAGGAGAGCATGGCCAGAGAGACCATCTAACTGCTCCAGGAAATAGATCTTTCCAGACAATTGCTTAACTGTGCCGAACTATGTACAGTGTGTTACAAAATCTCATGGCAAATGGATAGGTTATAGTGTAATTAAAGTAGTCTTGTATTGTTCGGCAATTTTAGCTATCAGAGATAATATGTAATGAACTTTTCAGTGATTTTGGATTGTTTTCTTGGGTTAAATTACCTAGAAATGACTTACTGGGTCAGGATTTCATGGCCATTTTCATGACTCTAAAGTCAGTATGCTAAATTTCTTGGTGC
Source organism: Myrmecophaga tridactyla (assembly GCA_004026745.1). NCBI lineage: Eukaryota > Metazoa > Chordata > Mammalia > Pilosa > Myrmecophagidae > Myrmecophaga > Myrmecophaga tridactyla. Next base: position 8,017 of record PVIY010030118.1, read on the forward strand.
TAAAGTATTATTCCAAGTTACTGTTCCACCTATAATGAACCTCTTCTTCATTGGATTGTATATTGTTATCTTTTTTTAATTGTTAAATTAATGGCTGTTTTAATATTCATTTCTTTGATTGCTAATGGAGACCAATATCTAAATTTTTCAATAATTGTAGTTCCCCTTTGGTGAAGTATCTCATTGTGCCGAAGTGCCTCATTATTTTACACAATTTTAAAAATAAATTAAAGAGTTAATGCATTGTTATATTTGATCTAAATTCTTTTCCAAGTCTATCTTTTTCTATCTTGTCATCAAACACTTTTACTTTTTGCATAATAAATCTGTATGACTCTTTTCTCATACTTTCTTCCTTTCATCCAGGCCTAGAAAATTCTGCCTTTCCAGAGATCTGGTAAATATCACTGTCATGGTCAGGTTCATGTGTCAACTTGGCCAAGTGGTGGTACCTGTTTGTCTGGTTGGACAAGTGCTGGCCTGTCTGTTGCGATGAGGACATTTCATAGAATTAAATCATGATCATGTTGGCTACATCCACAGCTGATTACATTTGTACAAAGGGGAGTGTCTTCTGCAATGAGTGATGCTTAATCCGATAACTGGAAGCCTTTTGAGGAGGATTCAGAAGAGACAGGCTCTTCCTGTCTTGGCTGGCGAGCCTCTCCTGTGGAGTTTGTCCAGACCCTCCATTGGAATCATCGGCTTCACAGCCTGCCCTGTGGATTTTGGTCTCTGTGTTCCTGCGGTCACACGAGACACTTTTATAAATTTTATATTTGTGAGTGTTTCCTGTTGATTCTGTTTCTCTAGAGAACCCTAACTAATACAATCACACTCAATTTTCTTCTTTTGTGTGTGTGGTTTTAATGCTTATCTTTAACTTACACAGTCAACAATTGTTTTTTAGTGTCAGCTCTGTGCTAGTTGGGCTAATATTTATTTTAGCTCAATGTATGCAATGAAAGTCTAGATTAAACCATTCTTCCAAATACTGATTAGTCTTAAAAACTCTTATTGATTAAATGTGTGTGAGTATCAATTGGCAGCCATTTTTCTATAATACTATGTGACCCTTCTCTTAATTTGTCCATCTGTCTAGGTAGGTTGTGCCAGCACCAGGCTTCAAAATTATTTCTTATAATAGCATATTTCTGTAGACATTTTGGATGAGATTTTTTTTCCCATTACATTTTCTTTTCAGCCATTATATGAAACTTTGTGTGTAACTGTGTATTTGTTTGTGTCTGCATTTATCTTATAAAAGTGCCTACCTGCGAAAGTTTTATTAATGTAAACAGTTTTTCAGCTTATTCTCTTGGGTTATCTAACTATGCAGTCATACCGCTTGGAATTTTTTATCACTCATATTTCAATATGTATGCTTCTTATTGCTCTCCCATATTGCTTTCAGTAAATAGGATTTCTAGAATATTAACAGTATTGATACTGAGTAAATTTATTTCTATTTTAACATGAGTATGACTTTTAGATCAAAATAGATGGCTTTTATTATGGTAAAACATTTTCCTTCTATTCCTATATTTAAATATGTATCAAAGGACAATAGTTTTTAAACACTTTTTTTCTTCATTAATCCACTTATGCTAGGTATTATATATCCTTAGAACACATTTTTTCTTCTTTAATCTACTTGAGTGAGATATTATATTAATAGATACCTTTATCTATTTATAGCACTCTTTTCCATAAAGGAAAAAAAAAAAACTTGGAGCGAGTGTGTGGTGGTAAAAGATTTCTTCATACTGAGCCTCTCTTGAATTTCAGGCCAGTTCATGTATACCTGGGTCCTGCTTGTAGTCAGGGTTGCCATTCTGAAAGCAAATTCATGGTTTCCAACTCCAACCCAAGAATGAGGTTCCTTTGGGAGAATGGGGGTCAGGTGTGGAGAACTGGGGAGTCAGGTGTTGTGATAGTTAGGTTCAGTGGCCAGGTGATGATGCCTGGTTGTTCTGTTGCTGTGGACTTAAATCATCAGCATGTGAAATCCATCTACGGCTGATGCGGTAGGCTATGGGGAGAGCCTTCCGCAATGAGTGAGGCTTAATTTAATTAGCTGGAGGCTTAAAAGAGAGGGGTCAGAAGGGAGCTCAGCAGCTCAGCATACCTCATCTCAGCACTGGCAGCTCAGCCCAGACATTTGGAGATGCAGAAAGGAATCACCCGGGGAAAGTTGTTGCAACCCAGAAGTCAGGAGAGATGTCTGCCATGTGCTTTTCCATGTGACAGCGAAACTCAGATGAAAGCCAGCTGCCTTTCCTCTGAAGAACTGTAAATTTTTAACTAAGTAAATCCCCTTATTAAAAGCCGATCCATCTCACATGTGTTGCATTCTGTCGGCTTTAGCAAACTAAAACAGGTGTCAACCTCAGCAGCCTGAGTTGCTCCAGGAACAACATTGGTGTCCAAGCCTGGCCTCACCCATGATACTGTTTGGTCCCTGGGAGCAGCTCATATTATTGTTCTCTCTCCTAGCCACACTGGAAATTGGCTGGGTGAACAGAGAGAGTTTGGGGCTTCCTCAGCTCTGCTGTAAATGGTTACCCCATTGATGTGCTCCAACTAGTGTGATTTTCCAAAGTGGACTTCCTAGTCCAGTTTGGGGAAATTTTCTATAAATATTAATGCATAAAGGACTGTTACTCTTTTCCTACCTTTGGCTTTAACTCTCCAGGTCCTTAATCAGTTTCAGGATTGCTGGACACTTGCCTGCCATGATAGCTGGATTGGTGGCCATAAGATTAAATAATAGTCTTAATGCCGACACCTACAGATGCATTTCTGTGGTGGACTTTGAAGCATGGCTGGAGACCAATCACTCAGGGAATTTCACAAAAAACTGATGCCTGGACCTCATGGTCCAGCGATCAATCACTGTCGTGCCTGTCTCCCCTTCTAGGGCTGGCTGCAGGAAGTGTGGTCTCAGCCAGGACCCTCAAGGCTTGCCCTCTGACCCCACATGAGCCACCTGCCCAGAAAGGCTAGCCATCCCGGACATAACTGCCACTTCTTCTCCTTCCCTTCACAGAGTAACCCTAGTTTCTTAGGGTGTTTTCTTCCAGTTGTGCCAGGAGTTCAATGTGTTCCCTCAGGCTTAGAGGTGCTGATTATTGTCCTGGTTTCTGTCCATCAGTGATGGACACCATGTTGCCTCTGACTCCCCATCTCACAAACAGCTCTGCAGTGGGCATTGGAACTATGCATCCCCTATTGTGGTCAGGATAATCCAAAGAAATAAGACCAAGAGGATCTATAACCACAGCATTTCTATCTCTGTTATCTTTATCTCTGTCAAACATCTATATTTGTACCTGTACTTGCCCCTGAATCTCTATCTCTATCTATAATCTTCTAAATATGTAGCCTTCTCTATCTATCTATCTATCTATCTATCTATCTATCTATCTATCTATCTATCTATCTATCTATCATCTACCTATCATTTATTTACCTAACCTATCAACTATTTGTATCAGAACTTTCTTTATAAGGATATGGCTAAAGTGATTGTGGGGTCTGCAAGTTCAGATTCTATAGGGCAGGGCACAGCCTGGAAATTCTTGCAAGAAATGATGTTGACATCTTGAGTCCAAATTTTTTTTTAAAAAAAACTTTGAAAAACTATTTTTTTAACTGTATAGTATAACATACATACAAAGCAAAGAAATTAAAAAAGCAATAGTTTTCAAAGCACTCTTCAACAAGTGGTTACAGGACAGATCCCAGAGTTTGTCATGGGCTACCATATGATCCTCCCATATTTTTCCTCTAGCTGCTCCAGAATATAGGAGGCTAGAGAGCTTAAATATTCTTTATCATCACAATCGACTTTTTCCCCTTCTTTTCTTTTGTGAAAAATAACATATACACAAAGAAGCTATAAATTTCAAAGCACAGCACAACAATTAGTTGTAGAACATATTTCAGACTTTGAAATAAGTTACAGTTTCACAATTTTTACTTCTAGCTGCTCTAAAATACTGGAGACTAAAAGAGTTAACAATTTAATGATTCAGCATTCATTTTCATTTGTTAAATCCTATCTTCTATGTATAATTCCACCATCACCTTTGATCTTTCCATACCTCTCTTTAGAGGTGTTTGGGCTATGGCAATTCTAAATTTTTGATATTGGAAGGGTCTGTCACTAATATAGGGTAGGAAGATGGAGCTACATGATGTTCTGGAGAGGCTGGGCTAGGTTTCAGGATTTATCTGGACCAGGGACCCATTTGGAGGTTGTAGGTTTCTGGAAGGTTACTCTAGTGCATGGAACCCTTGTGGACTCATATATTGCTCTAGGTGTTCTTTAGGATTGGCTGAAATGGTCCTGGTTGGGAGTTAGCAGGTTATGATAGGTAGCAAGATCTAACTGAAGCTTATGTAAGAGCAACCTCCAGAGTAGCCTCTCAACTCTATTTGAACTCTCTCTGCCACTGATACTTTATTCATTATACTTCTTTTCCCCCTTTTGGTCAGGATGGAATTGTTGATCCCACAGTGCTAGGTCTGGAATCATCCCTAGGAGTCATCTCCCACATCACCAGGGAGACTTTCACTCCTGGATGTCATGCCCCATGTAGGGAGGAGGGCAATGATTTCACTTGCAGAGTTGGGTTTAGAGAGAGTGAAGCCACATCTGAGCAGTCTAAGCTTCTCTGCTACCTATATAAGCTTCACAAGAGTAAGCCTCATGTTTGAGACCATGGCCTATTGACTTGGGTGTCCCTAAAGTTTGACTTAATATCAGAGGATTCCCTGATGGTAAGATTTAGTAATTCCATATTCTTTCCATATTCTTTCTCCCCTCCCTCAGGGGACTTTGCTAATACCTTTTAATTATCTGCTTAATATACTCTATGGTATTTCCAGGCACTACAATAATCTATACAGGATTGAAGGACCTTTTTCTTATTCTGTGCTCCCTGTGTTTCAGTTGTTCAAATGAGCTATACAGATAGATTGAATTAGATTATGCACTACAGAAAATTTCAGTTCTAGATCAAATAAACCTTTCTTCCTTTGGTCTCAAAGCGTATATGTGCTTCTAAAATATAGACACTGTCCTTACCCCTATGTTTTGAATTACTTTAACCCCAACCTTTTCAGCTTGTTTCTTATCTCTAAATGTCAGGTAATATATATATATATATATAACAGCCTCTCAAAATCCAGAAATAATAAAATAAATAGTCTGCTGATTATTATTTAGCAGACTTAATATGTCTGCTCTAAAAGCTTACAATCTAGGTCCCAGTTTTCTTATAAGTTTTTTCTAAATGAGATCATACAATATTTGCTCTTTTGTTTCTGGCTTATTTTTCCTCACCAAATGTCCCACATGTTCATTCACATCATTGCATGCCTCACAACTTTGTTCCTTTTTGTAGCAGCACAACCTTCGTTCATAAGTATACACCATCATTTGCCAATCTTCTTCTCCATCTAGTATCCCCTTGAGCTGGCCATCCCACCAGAGAGTTCCCTGAATTTCCTTATTCTGCTAATGATGCATTAGTCTTATCTCCCTCAGATTTTCAGTTTCAGGTGTATCCTCAAAGACCAATTTTAAAGTTGTTTCCACAATTTCTAGTAACTTGAAAAGGCATTTTCAAACGATAACACTGTCCCCCAAATGATGAACCTATCCTGTCCGGTTAGGCTGTTATAATTAAGGACAGTGTTGTCTCCACTAGGGGTTGAGGATGTACTTCAGGTAGAAACATGATAGTATGTCTTGGTTCAAAATTGCTAGAAAAGCTCCAAATATAATTCAGATATCATTAGGGACATCTTTGTACTGGAGATTTCAGTGGCTTTGGCTCAATGTCCAATTTTCTCTTCTTGGACAATTTCAAAACCTTGATGCAATTTCTTTTTCAAATTCCTGGTCATCTTTTTTATTCTTTCTTTCTTTCCCTTCTTTGTTACCCTTCTATATCCTCATGGGCCATCTTTATTGTCTCCACGCATGCAGCTCACTACACAGATCTCTGTCCTTTCTCTTTTCTCCTGAGAGAATCCAGCCACACATATGATTTTGTGGATTTACTGAAGATTGATAGTTTCCTGGGAGTAAGCACATCACACCTTGCACAGCCTCCTGTACTCGCCCCGGCTCTACCCATCCTCCTCTGCTGCTTTCCAGAAGCTCAGCTCCTGCTCTGTGCTGTGTCCCGCTCAGAGTTGTGTAGTCCAATCTCTGCATAATGCTTCTGTTTGGGGGAACAGTCCCCCCAGGCCGGACCCATGCATTAGACCTCAACAATTCTAGAGAATTAAGTTAGCCTCAACTTTTGACATTCATAATTATATTGCTCTTATTATCATTAATATAGCCATAAGCACTGATAACTCTATCTTACTGTTAGTGTCCCTTTGGATTTCAAACAAAAATTATAGTCAAATGATGACCTCATCTGATTTTCTACCTGGACCTTTAACGTAGTGTCTGTTACAAGAATCATGCTGTATGACTGTCTAAGAGGTGACAGAATTATAAACAAAAATAAACAACAGCAGTAAAGACTAAGTTCCTTCAATGAGCACTCAGCATGGGCCAGGAACCTTCTAGGTATTTAACACACTATCTCTGATCTATATGACAACTTGGTGAGGTAGATATTATTATTTCCACGTGATGGATTGGAAACTTGTCTGAGCAATGCCACATGTCAAACAGAGAACACAACCTGTAGGGGAAGCAGGATTGAGAAGAAGGAGAAATTGAACTGGGTGAAGTATCTCAGAGGCCTTGGTGGATGCCATGGGAAGTTCTAAAGGTGGAGTGACCCTTCAGAGATATCCCAAACTGAGGCCTTTGTGCTCTGAACTGACCCAACTTTGGGCAAGGGCTGCCTCCAGAAGGGGTATAATGGATAGTGAGGACAGTTCTTAGGGAGGAACTTGGCCATGAGCTGTCCGTCACCAATGGAGAGCAGCTGGGAGGATGAGTTCCCAGGTCCTGCAGTGGGATCAGGGTAGTATACTGCTACATCTACTACAGCTATGACTTGTTCAAGGTGACAATGGAGCAGAGTTAAAACCCTCTATACTTAAAGAGGCCACCAATGATAGATACATATAAAAAAAGCCAGTAAGTGACTGTTACGTATCCCACAGAAAGCAAGCTCTTTTAATTCAATCTTGTGGGTACAGACTTATTGTGGGTGGGACTTTCGATTAGATTATTTCCATGGTGATGTGGCCCTGCCCTTTCAAGGTGGGCCTTAATTAGTTTACTGGAGTCCTTAAAAGAGCTCACAGAGAAAGAAAAGCTCAGAGCTGACTCAGAGAACAGATGCCTAGATACAGACATTTGAAGATGCTTGGGGAGCTGACATGGAAAGCCACTGGAACCTGCAGCTTCTCTAATAATGAAAAAAAAAAAAAAACTGGAGGAGGTATAACCACCTGAGGAATACTGCTTAAAAAAATTTAATATATGTTCACCTTCCCCTAGTTTTTTTTTTATTCTGAGCTTTAAAATGATTGTTCCCACAAATAATGTATTTCTTTATTTAGCAAGCACTTACATAGCCCTTACTGTGTGCCAGACACTATGCTAAACACTTCACAGTATGGACCCATTTCATCCTAGTAATATCTCTATGAGAAAGTTTTACTATTATCCTTGTATTACAGATTAGTAAATGGAGGCAAAGAAAGTTTACAAAACTTGCCAAGGTCACCCGACTAGTACGTGTTTATCATCCAAAGCAGACAATGAGAGTGAACATGGACTTTGGATTAGACATTCATGGTCACATCAGTGAATGGATTAAGCTGAGCAAATCTCAGAGGACTGGTCTTCCCTGTATGTATGACATATAACAAGGTAGAGAGCTCCGGGTAAGGTTCAAGCAAGCACCAAGAGAAATGCTTTGAACGGTTTCCTTCAGCAATTGTAAAACTGATGACATAGAATAATTCATGATTGCTTCACTGAATAATTTACCCACCCAATCATTCACAAATCCAATAAGGTGTGAAACAGGAAAAGGTGGTGAAATGAATTTGCACAGGGAAGGCTCAATAAGAACCAGCAGGCAGGGGGATATTTGTGTGGCCAGATAGAAGGCAAATTCCACAGACCTCACCTCTAACTTCAGGAGGAAACATCTGACAGACTGTTGAGATTGCTGCTCCCCACAAAGTGCTGCCAGTTTTAGTGGACTCTAGATTTGTCTTTTTCTCTTTCTGTCTCCATTCTGTCCAAATGCCTAGCGTATCTTTGTTGCGGTGCAGAATAGCTCTTGGTATTAGGATTTACATCAGAGATCCCACTGGATCCTTTTGGCAAATTCTATGACTTCAAGAAATCATCACTTGAGGAGCACTTTGCATGGACGAAGGATTTGCATGTTATCTCATATACTGCTTGCAGCTATTCTTCAGGTCGGGATTGCTATCTCTGCTGCATAGGTGAGGACCAAGGCAAAAGGAGGTCTCACAGCTGACCAGTCCATTAGCACAGCCATCAGCTTGGGCTGCTAACCCCAAGTCCCCCTGTCTTTCCACTCCGCCATGGTTGCCTTAGTCTCACATGCTACAGGGAAAGATCTGATGGAAAGTCAAAGAGCTGATGCTCTGGGATAACACTCCATTAATTTTGATCATTTCTGCCTTCTTTACCCATCTATTATCCCACATAGACATCTGTGTGATTTCACTTGGGAATCAAAGACATTTTCCTTATAGTATAACTTCAAGATTAAATGGCCATTCTGAATACTCATTTTTCTAATCTTGTTTCGTGTCTGTCCTGCAGGCGCTTTTGCTGCTCTCCAGGCTTTTGTGGTAACTTATCTTAATTAACTGAGAAGAAACCAGAGTGGCCGGTCAAAGAGAAATGATGTCAGCTTCACAATCACATCAGATAAATCTAAATAGATGGGGCAGATTTTTCTGGAAAGGTCTTGCAGATGGTCTCAGAGTTTTGTTTAGAGAATCTCTGGAGAATTGCACTTAGGAACTAGTCAAGCCTAATTTTCTGTTTCTCACAGTTGAGATTCCAGATTAGTTTTGTACAATAACAGTAATAGCTATTAATTTTGTATAGTGATTTACAACTTTAAAAGTGCTTCAGTCAGGATTTGAATACTGATTAGATAGATCCAAAGTCCTTCCAATCGTTATGGCATATACTGAGAGCTGGATTAATTCATGGTCTTATCACTGTACCTAAATAAATGTGCCATGATTAAGTGCGTCTGATTTTCTTGTCCATTTCAGCAATTGAATTGAATTTATCTTTTATCTTCAATTGATCTATGTGTTATAGCAATATTTGAACATCATAAACCTCCCTATTAATGTGTAATGGCTCATACAGTTACATTGCAAAGGCAAAACCAGCTGGATTTCAGACCGACTGGTTTGGGACCCGTAGTTTTGAGATGTTAATATAGGTAGGCTACAGAATAATCTGACGTTACATGTTGGAAGGTCTGCTTTAAGGTAACAACACACTGTGCAAATCACAGGGCCTTGATTTGTTAATAGTTTCACAATGAGATTAGTATTGAAAAGGAAAACTTCTCTGATCTGTTAATTATGTTCAAAATTCTGCTACTCAAAGCTTCAGCAAATGGTCAGAGGTCAGGACTGTCATGGGCCATGTTTTCTGTTGGATGTCCAAATGGAAATTGGCCATTATTATCAATCCACTGCCTTTGACTTCTGCTGGGAAAATGAGAGCTTAAGAGAGGGGGCCTGTTCATACTTGTTTCCATTGCTTATATGAGATACCGAAAGTCAGTCAGCAGTTCTATGTTGTTTATATCCTTTCCTTCCACAGCTGCACAGTTGATATCTATTTATTGACATCTTTAGAAATTTAAGTTTGAGCAGAGAATAGAATTATTGCTTATTTAAGAATGAAAGATCCTTAGGAAGTTTTAACTTCTCAGATTGCCAATGTCTCTTAACTCTGTAAAGGATTGTTTTGTTATAAAATATATTGTAAGAAACTAAACTTGGAAGATTGAATTATTACAGGAACATGCAAATATTTTCCTCGTAATATATCCTTTTTGTTACCCTTAAATTTTAGTAGGAATTTCTTTTAATTTTAGAAGCAATAAGTGAATGCATTTTTCTGAAAAAATTTAAACAGCAGTAAAGGATATGGAACTTAGAAGGCAACTGGAAAAAGACCACTTTATCTCTCAGTCAAATCTGGTTTATGTCACAGTAGTAACTCCAAATATTAATGGCATATAAAATCAAAGGCTGTTTCTTGCTCATGTTACGACTGAGTTCACTGGGGCCTCTGCTCCATGCCTGCCCAGGTAGCCAGCTGCCAGAGCTGCCATCCCTTCCTCAAATGTTGACAGTCATTATACCAGAGGGAAAGAGAGCATAAAGTGTCATGTGTTGGGTCTTAAAAGCTTCTACCTGGAAATGACACAGGTCCCTTTTATGCACATTTCATTGTACAAAGCAAGTCACATGACCACACTTAAAATTAAGGCTGTTGGAAGAGTGCTATGATGGCATGTATTGGGGAGAGGAAACAGAAATATTTGTTGGATAAGACTTATGATTATTGTATTAACTCATACTTCAAAACTGAGACCCTCCTCTCTCCATTGGTAGATTGTCTAATCTTAAACCCATCCAACCCATAGCAATTATTTGGACTTTCCAGTATTCCCTGGAACCTAGGAAAATATTGGGAGATACTAGCATATTGATAAAAGCTGGGATAATTTTCTCAAATTACATATAAAATCCTTTGAGAATCAGGATTGAGATTTCTTTGGATTTATAGACTAATTTATGAAGAATTGATATCTTTCTAAAATTGAGCCTTCAAAATTATGATATGTCTCTGCATTATTTTTCATTTTAGCAATAAAATTAACTCAGCAGGGAATTTGTAATATCTATAGTTATAAATTTGCTATAATTCTGCTTTAGCTCTGTCCCATATATTTGTCATTTAGTATTTATATTAGCTTTCTATTCTAAGCATTTCTTAATCTCCTTGTTAACACAAGAGTTAATTTGTTAATGTTATTTAATTATTAAGTGTGAGAATTTTTTAGCTCTCAGTTTGTTAGTTTTATTGAATATGATCAGAGATCATCATCTGTGTGATATCTATTCTTTGCAATTTATTGAGACTTCCTTTTTGACTTAACAAACAGTCTACTTCTGTTATTGTTCTATATATGCTCACAAAAACCCATAATCAGTTTCTTAGATATTAAATGCATTTTTCAGTTCTCTGAAGTTCTCTCTTCTCTTTTTCTTCTTCTTTCTAAGAAGGGTGGATTGAAATCTCCATCTACCATTAGCGATCTCCATTGCTAATATATCTATTTCTTCCTAAACATCTGTGAGTTATTGATTTATACATTTTGAGGCTAATTTGTTAGGAGTATTTCTGAATGAAAGTAACTTTTAAGTCAAAAATGATTCTTGTTGTTTAACTAATATCATTATATTTTCCTTAGTCCCTTGCAATGCATCTTAAAACCTATTTTGCATCAGACATTAGAATTGAAACTCCATCTTTTTTTTGTAGGTTTATATTTTTTTAGTATATCTGTTCACAGACTTTCATTTTAAAATTCTTTGTCTTTTTGTTTGCAGTTGTGGTGGATTGAATTGTGTGCCCAAAGTTGGACATCTTCTTGTCTTCATTTGTATTCTGATGGATGTGAACATATTGTAAATAAGATCTCTTTGAGATGTTACTTAAGTTAAGCATGGCCCAACTGAATTAGGATGTGCTTTAATCTGGATTACTTGAGTCCTTTATAAGATGAGAGAAAATCAGACAGAAGGAGAAGCCATGGAGAACAGCTAGAAGCTGGAAGTCAGTGGAGATCAGAGGTGAAAGAAGACATTGTCACATGCATTGCCCTGTGATGGACAAGCCAAGGAAACCCAAAGATTGGCAGCCAGCCAGAATATACTGAACCCCAGAGGATGCAAACCTTCTAGCCTCTGAAACCATAAATCAATAAATCCCCATTGTTAAGCCAAACCATTGTATGTTATCATTTTAGAGAGGAAACTAAAACAGTAATGTATTTCATGTAGATGATATATTGTTGGATCTTGTTTTTTGTAAACCAGTTCAAGATTCCTTGTCTTTACTTCTTAATTTTCAACCTATTTACATTTATTGTAAATACCATTATAGTAAGATTTTTTTTCCTGCTATATTATTTTATATTTTCCTTCCCATTTTGTTACCCCCACTTCTCTCTCTCCTGCCTCTTTCTATTGCCTAGGATACAGTATATATTCTTCTCCTGGTTTGAACATTATCTATTTTATTTTTGTTTTAATGGTGGTTATGGTTACCCTTAATTTAACACCCCTAGTCACCTGTATTCACCCCATTTATTTTCATAAGTTAGACATTCTCCGGATTTCTAAAATGAGTTGAGGGGCTTTTACTATTTTTAGAAATAAACTCTGATAGTTTATATAATATTGGAATTCTCTCTTCCTTGTAGGTACTATAAAATTTTTATTAAATTTCTGGTCTTACTGTTATTTTTTAGGAGAAGAATTTTAAATACAATTTTACTTTAAAAAAATATGATTGTAATTCTAGTCAGATTTTCTGACATCCTGAATCAATATTGTGGAACATATAGTTCCTAGATTATAGTGTATTCTATTTTGATTTAAAATTTATTGTTGTAATGTTGTTCCTACCATTTTCTCATAATTAAATTCAGATTATCTGTATTTATGGTATTTTCTTTTTTTAATGTTTTCATTTGGAGCTTCTCTTTTTTGTTTAATATATGTGCCAAAAGTTTATTCATTTTTTGGAGGGAGATGAACGTTTTCAAAGATTAAGCTCTTGGTTTTATTGGTCAAGTTTGCTTTGTTTCCTATTTCATTAAATTAAATTTTAATAATTATTTATATATCTCTTTTACTTTCCTTGAATTCAATTTTCTGCTTGTTTTCCAGCTACTTGCAGATGTGCCTCTTAGTACCATAAAACTGGGTATGTATTTGTTCCTTTTATTGTGAAAGTTTTTAACGAGAAAGTTTAATCATTTACATTTATTATGATCGTGATTACTGACCTCGTATACTTTGTGTTTACTATAAAATGTTTCCTGTTTCCTTTCTTCCCTATTTCTTGGTCTTTTGTATATGTGTGTGTGTGTGTGTGTGTGTGTGCATTAGGGGAACTTCATTTTTTTTTTTTTAACATGGGCAGGTACCAAGAATTGAACCCAGGTCTCTGGCATGGCAGGTGAGAAGCCTGCCACAAAGCCACCATTGCACTGCCTGGGATTTGATTTCTTTTTTATTTATTATTATTATTATTATTTTTTTACATAGGCAAGCACCGGGAAATGAACCTGAGTCTCCGGCATGGCAGGCAAGAACTCTGCCACTGAGCTACCGTTGCCTGCCCCTAGGATTTGATTTCTTAATTGCCACTTTCTCTCCTGGTTTGGAAGTATTATTCTATATCTATATAGTTAGAATGCCATCTCTTTCATTCTCTCTATCTTTCCCCTCCATGGTGTGATTCATTATATTAGTATCACATTTTCATTAATTGTTAAAGATTGTGCAGCAATAATCATATAGGAACAACCACGATTTATGCATGTTGTGTGTTCCACCATTTTCCTCATCCTTTAACTCATTTCTCATTTTTCTGCAGTGCATTACTGAGTAATTCAGAGCAGGTTTGTCTTTGAAAAGCCGTCTGTATTTTTGTATGGCTAAAATGTTTTTTTTTTAAATTCTTTTTTATTGCTCTTGCACTCATATGCTAGTTTGGCCATAGAATTCTAGAGTCAAACAGTTTACTCTTGAATCTTCACACATATTGCTTCAGACTTATATTTAGTGACGCTGATGAAAAGTCCAATGCCAATCTTTTTGCAGGATTCACTTATTTCATTTCTTTGACACTTGTTATCCATGGGATTTCAAAACTTCAGTAGAATGTGCTTCATATGAATCACTTACAAATTTGTTTTATTAGTCAGGGTGTTTTCAGTATGGAGAGTTATGACTTGCTTCATATCATGGGCCTTTTTGCTGGCATTAACTGATTAATTAATCTCTTCCTTTCATGTTTCTATTCTCTTAGAACTCCCATCTGATGGAAATTGAGCTTTCTAGGCTGATCCTCTAATACTTTGCTGTTGGTGCATTACAAATAATCTAAATATAAAAATACCTTCTGCAGACAAAACAATGCCTATTTCCTGATGGACTCCTTTGGGAACAGATGATAGATTCTGCAGCATGTTAGGTTTAACTTGAGTGGAGAGCCAGATTATGACAGTAGGGAAAGAAATTTAATTCAAAGTAATTACCTGAGCCAAGGGTGGAGCTAACGAGTCATGAGGGCCATTTGTTCAGCAGAAAAAAACTTTGATGGAGTAAACGGTATGTGCTGAGGAGTAAGACATGTGGCTGTAAGAATAGGCATCTGATTCTGGAGGGCTTTGAACACAATGTAAAGCTATGTATGTACTACGTAGGGGGCAGTAAGACGCTGCAGGAGAGATGCCTTTCATGTGAGGCTGCAGGAAGATGAATTTGACTGAGTAGCATGGGTGACTAGATTAGGAAAAGAAGGCTATGAGGAGGTCAGTTAAGAAGTTATGTGGCTGTCTTGATGGGAGACGAGAAGGGTCAGAACAGGGGAAAGACTTTAGTCACTGACGGGAGAAAATGAACGTCAGACATGGGAAGAGAGGAAGAATCAATAACGGTGGCATCTGTGGCTGGGAGAAGTCAAGGTTAAGAGAAATAGGGGAAATCCCAAAGAGATTTTATTTTGGTAGAAAGATGATGATTTCAGCTTTCAATGCATTAAGACTCTGGTTCTCATAGAACATCCTCTTGGGGAATCTGAGAGATGGAAACAGGTATTAGAACTCAGAGGGAGGAGAGACCCTTGTTGAAAGTGGGAAGTGCACAGATACTTTATGATGTCCATTTTTTTTCTCAGGGAGGCTATGAAATCTCCGTGTGAGGTAAAGATAACACTTTTCAGTCAACAACAGTAATTTTGTGCTAAATTGGGCATGGAATATTGCCAGTGTAGTAGCATCTTAAGGAAAGGGGAGTAAAAATCTCTTAGAGACACTGAAGTTTTCACTTGGCCTTTAGTGGGTGGGAGGATTTGAGTGGATGCTCATGCTGGTGCTACCTTTAAGAATTAGGTGGCAACTATATGATGTAGTCACTGAAAGATGAGCACAATTCTTTTAAATTAATTATCTGTGATAAAGGGCAATGTGGAATCCCCATGTATTTTGTGTTTCTGTGTTCTTAGCTCAGTTTTGTGCTGTATATACTGTTTTTTATACTTAATCTGAAGTGGCTCCTTTGGATTGTAGCTGGCACAGGGTAGCTTAACAACAGCTGTAAAATGTAGAACTGGAGGGATTTATGACCCTGCAAGTAGGATGGTGCTTAATCCCTTGGAAAGTAATGCAATTCAAGATTTCACAGAGACTTTAGATGATTTTGTTTCCCAGGAAAACCTAACACGAGTTATGCAGCTGTACATCCTACTGGACTGGCACCAAAAGACAAAGAAAGAAGTAAACAGAGAAAGAGAGAAAGGGAAAAAGAGAGAGAGAGAGAAAGGAAGGAAGGGAAGAAGGAGGGATGGAAGGAAGGAAGGAAGGAACAAGGGGAGGGAGGGAGGAAGGAAGGAAAAGACTACATATTTCAAATACAGACTGCAATCTCCCCCCACTTTTCCCACAGTATTCTCTGCTTCTAGGAAGAAGGAGCAAACCACGTGATTGACATGTGTGGGTGAGATGCAGCATCTAGTAAATGTTCTACAGAAATATGTTTGGAAAGCTGGGTTTCTTCCTGGTTCTCATTGATTCCCGTGTGAAATATTTGACTTAACAATTTTCCAGCCCCTTCCCCCTCCACTGATCATGCAAGTAGATATTCTAGAAGCACTTATTCTGTAGCTAGAGAAAGCCCCATCTGTCTGGACAGCTCCTGCTTGTCTTTCAGGAATCAGCTCCAGTGTCCTGACTTGAAGGAAGGTTTGGCTTTCTGGTCCTTCCATCCCTCTTTCCAGGCTCTTCTCACTACCCCTCCACCCACTTCCTCTAAAGCACTTAACATTGTGTCTCTGAATGGATGGATGAATGAATAAATAAATGAATTAATGGCACAAATGCCTTTGTTTATATTCACATTCATGGATGGGCTAATTATTGTTATTCAATTAAGTCTAAATCAGCCATTGAATCAATGCATGGAGGGAAAATAATATTCCAGTCTGCCAACAGGTTAGCTGTCATTTTAATGGCATGATCTCACCTTCTCAACTAAATTGTGAGGTTCTTAGCCCCAGCCCTGAGGTAGGGATGAGCCCAGTTTCAGCAGCGGTGTAGCATCTGTGCTCTCCCTGGATGTGGCCTGAGGACAACACCAGGGAGAGAGCTGTGGGATGATTTTTCACCTCCATCTCTGTGACAGTTCTGGAGCCTTCAGAAAGCCTGAGGCCAGCAGCCTCATGGAGTGCTGCAGGCTGAACACTTTGCTCGGAGGCATCAGAGCTATTCTCCTCTCCTGCTGGGCAGGGACTTCACTGAATTGAGGCACAGTTTCCTGGGATATTCAGTATCCCTGGTCCTCATTCAGAAATATGCAGAAGTCACTGAAATGGAAAAATGAGAACTGCATTCTTTCTGTGTTTGAATAACCTCCGAAGTTTGACTCATTTGCAGTCAGAGAAAATTTCATTGCATAGATAGATGGATGCATACTCACTCACTGACATGTTCCTCTCTCCCCTCCTAGGAGAAAATACCATGTGAATCTGTGAGAAGCCACTGGCTCCTCTGCTCTAAACAGATTGATCTCTGCCGTTGGTATCAGAGGTTGAGTGCACTTGCAATATCTTTGAGTGCAAATTACCCCCTGGCTGCTATTGTGTTGTGCTTGAGAAATTCCCATTTTGCTTTTCTGGGAGTGGAGTTTTGTGAAATGGAAATGTGGATGTTGGTGAAAATGGCTGCTGCCTCCCAGAGAGAAATGAAGTAACAAATTTTCTCTCTGTGGGGCTCCCCCAGGAACATAAGATGCCCAATGCTGGTGTTTCTCTCTCTCTTTTTTTTTTTTTTTTGCATGGGCAGGCACCAGGAATTGACCCAAGTCTCCAGCATGGAAAACTCTGGTGAGAAGTCTGTGAGCTGAGCCACCGTGGCCTACCCCCAATGCTGTTTTTGTTATTATCATTAGCAGTGGTGCAACTGAGTCTGTTTGCATACAGATGGCATGCAAAATGCAATGTTTATCTATGTAGCCATTCAGTAAAACATTATGAATGATAAGTTTCTATTTCAGGGAGGTGGTAGAACAGGTACAGAGATTGAAGCTGTGCTAAAGGAATTTTCCTGCCAGGGTAGAAACAAACAAGGTCTTTGAATGGGCTGAGGCTTTGGATCAGAAATAGAGTCTTGTGTTCACCACAACCTATGACTTAGTCTTTTCTTTAAATGTAATTTAATTGATATATATTCAAATACTATATAGTCATCCAAACTGTACAATCAATGACTTACAGTATCATCATATAGTTGTGCATTTGTCAACACAATTGATTTTTGAACATTTTCATTACCATAATAATAATAATAATAATAATAATAAAAGTAAAAAAACGACCCAAATCATCCCATACACCCCATGCCTCCCTATTGTTTATTTATTTATTTATGTATTTTTTCCTCCTTATCTGTCCATTCTCTGAATAAAGGAAGTGTCAGTCACAAGGTTTTCACAGTCACACAGTCACACCTTAGAAGCTCCATAGTTACTCAATCATCTTCAAGAATCAAGGCTATTGGATTACAGTTCAACAGTTTCAGATATTTCCCTCCCTTACATGTAAAGCCATCTTGTCCTGGACTTTTCTTTTTCTGGGAGCTTCTTGGTGACTGATTCAATCTATTCACTTGTGAATGGTTTGTTGAGGTCGTATATTTTTTCTTGAGTCAGTATTGTTTGTTTGTGTTTTTCTAGGAAGCTGTCCATTCCATCTATGTTATCTAGTTTCTTAGTATATAGTTGCTTATAGTATGATATCTCCTTATCTCCCTTATTTCTATGGAGTCACTAGTTATGTCCCCTCCCCCACTTCTGATTTTATTTATTTGCATCCTCTCTCTCTGTGTCTCTCTTTCTTTCTCTCTCTCTTTTGTCACCCTACCTAAGGGTCTTTGATTTTCTTAAAGAACCAACTTTGAGTTTTGTTGATTCTTTCTATTTCCATGTTATCAATTTCATTTACTTCTGCTCTAATCATCATTATTTTTTTCCTTTCTTTTGCTTTGGGGTTAGTTTGCTGTTATTTATCTAGTTCCTCCAGGTGAACATTTAATTCCTTGCTTTTTTCTTTTTTAATATAGGCATTTAGGCAATAAATTTCCCTCTCAGCACCACCTTTATTATATCCCATAAATTTTGATATGTTTTATTTTCATTTTCACTTGCTTCAAGATATTTACTGATTTCTCTTGTAATTTATTTCTTGACCCACTGGTTGATTAAGAGTGTATTGTTTAGCCTCCATATACTTGTGAATTTTCCAGCCTTCTGCCTCTTATTGATTTTCACCTTCATTCCATTATGATCTGAGAAAGTGTTTTGTATAATTTAAATCTTTTAAAATTTATTGAGACTTGCTTTGTGACCCAACATGTGGTCTATTCTGGAGAATGATCCATCAGCTCTTGAGAAAAATGTTTATCCTGCTGTTGTGGGATATAATGTTCTGTAAAGTCTACTTTATTTATTATATTATTCAAAATCTCTACTCCCTTATTGGTACTCTGTCTAGATGTTCTATCCATTGATGAAAGCTGTGTATTGAAGTCTCCAACTATTATTGTAGAGGTGACTACTTCTCCCTTCAGTGTTGTCAGTGTGTGCCTCATGTATTTTGGGGGCACTCTGGATCGGTGCATAAATATTTATGATTGGTATGTTTTCTTGAAGAATTGTTCCTTTTATTAATACATAGTGTCCTTCTTTGTCTCTTTTAATTGTTTTATATTTGAAGTCTTATTTGTTGGACACTAGTATAGCTACCTCTGCTCTTTTCTGGTTGTCCTTTGTGGGAAATATCTTTTTCCAACGTTTCACTTTCAATCTGTTTTTGTCCATGGGTCTAAAGTGAGTCTCTTTTAGACAGCATATAGATAGATCCCATTTTAAATCCATCCTGCCAGTCTTTGTCTTTTGATTGGAAAGCATGCCAGTTTGAAGATATTATATACCCCAGAAAAGCCATGTCCCTTAATACTCATTCAATATTGCAGGTTGGGACCTTTCTGACTCTTTCCTTGGAGATATGACCCATCCAGTTATGGGTGGTAACTTTTGATTAGATGGTTTCCATGGGAATGTGTCTCTACCCATTCCAGATGGGGTTGCTTACTGGAGCCCTTTAAGAAGGAACCATTTTGGAAAAAGCTTTTCAGCTACCAGAGCCAACAGAGCCCACATAGCCAGAGACTATTGGAGATGAAGAAAGAAAATCCCCCAGGGAAGCCACTGGAGACGCCTGGGGAAAAATCTAACAGACCTTTCCATGTTTGCCATGTGCCCTTCCAATTACAAGAGAAGTCCTGAACATCATCAGCCTTGTTGAACCAAGGTATCTTTCCCTGGATGCCTTAATTTGGACACTCTTGTAGACTTGACTTAATTTCAACATTTTTATGGCCTTAGAACACTAAACTTGCAACTTATTAAGTTCCCCTTTTTAAAAGCCATTCCAGGGTGGACTACAGTGTCTCAGAAGGCAGAGTTCTTGCCTGCCATGCCAGAGACCTGGGTTCGATTCCTGGTGCCTGCCCATGCAAAAAAAAAAAAGCCATTCTGTTCTGATATATCACATTTTGGCTGCTTTTGCAAACCAGAACAGGGAGTTTAATCCATTAACATGTAATGCTATTACTATAAAGGCAGTATTTTCTTCTACTATTTTGTCTTTTGCATTTTATATGCCATATCTTACTTTTTTTTCTCTTTTTCCCTTACTGATAGTCATCATTTGTATACCCTTCTCCAGACCTCTCTCTTCTGTTTTTTCTTATCTGCCTGTAGAGTTCCCTTTAGTATTTCTCATAGAGCCAGTCTCTTAGTTACAGACTCTCTCAGTGTCTTTATCTGACAATATTTTAAACTCTCCCTCAGTTTTGAAGGATGGTTTTTCCAGGTATAGAATTCTTGGTTGGCAGTTTTTATCTTTCTGAATCTTAAATATATAATACCACTGCCTTCTTGCCTCCATGGTTTCTGCTGAGGAATCTGCACATAATCTTAATGAGCTTTCCTTATATGTGATGGATCTCTTTTCTCTCACTGCTTTCAGAATTCTCTCTTTATCTTTGATATTTGACAATCTGATTAGTAAATGTCTTGGAGTGGGTCTATGTGGATCTATTTGGTTTGGGTTATGATGTGCTTCTTGGATCTGTACTTTTATGTCTTTCATAAGAGATGGGAAATTTTCTGTGATTATTTCCTCCATTATTCTTTCTTTCCCTTTTCCCTTCTCTTCTTCTGGAACACTGATAACACATATCTTCATGTTGTCATTTAATTCTCTGAGACCCTGCTCATATTTTTCCATTCTTTTTCCTATCTGTTCTTTTGTTTGTGGGATTTCAGATGCCCTGTCCTCTAGTTTACTAATCTTTTCTTCTGCCTCTTCAAATCTGCTATTTTAAGTCTCCATTGTGCTTTTCATCCTTTCTATTGTCCCTTTCCCATTCCCATAAGTTCTACCATTTTTTTTCACGTTTTCACATTCTTCTTTATGATCACTCAGTATCTTCTTTATATTCTGTATCTATTTTGCTATATCTTTCCTCAACTCATTGATTTGATTTTTGACTTGATTTAGAATGTTTGCTTGAACATGAGTTAGTTGTTCCAACTCCGGTATCTCATTTGAAGTATTAATTTGCTTCTTTGACTGGGTCAGATCTTCATTTTTTCTAGTATGGCTCACAAATGTTTTGGTATCTTGATATCTGATTTCCTTGATTTGTTTATTGCAGAAGTCATTTTCATTCTTTTACCTAGGTTTTTTTGTTTTGTTTTGTTTTGTTCTCTATCTGCTTTTTGGTGTTCAGTTCAACTTGTTCTAAACCTCTAGCATAGCTTTTATTTAACTGTTCAGAATTTTTCAGTCGTTTTTTTCTGGTTCTTGCCCTGCCTAAATGGAACTTTTTTTTGTTTCTTTGTTACTTTGACTCTCAGAGCTATCTTAACTCTCTCCTTGCCTGGATCAGGGCTGACAATTGAAAATGTCTAAGACTTTCTCTAATGAGTTATTTATTAATAATTTAAAAAATAAATCTCTTTTCAGAGCTGGTCCCCAGCTCCGAAGGTTCAACTGTCAAGAGCTGGAGTTGGTACCTGAACCTATGTGCCTTGGGATACAGCTCTTTCCTAGTATTTTAAGCTTGGCTGACTCCAAAAGTCTCTTTTTTTTCCCCTGTCAGCCCTGCCTCCTATCTGCCAGGAGAAATCTCAGGATTCCTTCCCTGCTTGCTCTCGGTTGATCTATGCTTGAAACTTGTATTCAGCAGATCAAATTTGTTAACTAAAACTGTAAGGAGGTTGGCTGGGCTGCCTTCCTTTGCTTCTTTTTCCCATAGGGAATTATTTCCAACTGAGCCTGCTGGCCAGTGGGGTAGAAGTATAAGCCTCCGGTTTTGGGGGGCTTCGCTCATAGTTCTGTGACGTGGTCTTGGCTCTTCCACCCATTCCAGACGGTTGTGCCATGCATATCCGGTCATGGATGACCCCCAAACAGTTGTTCCAGACAGTTCCTGGCTATTTACTAGAAGATGAACTAAGTTCTACACCTCCCTATGCCACCACCTTGCCCTGCCTCTAGGATAGCCTTTTTCTGGCCTAGTGTGGCTCCTTGAGCAAACCCAGCTTTGTTTTCTTCTACAGAGCCAAACCTTTCAAAAAGGATGCTTTATTGTTAACAAATGTATATGCATATTATTCAGTCCTGCAAAGAGATGATATAAGGGAAAGTATATTGAAAACTGCAAAGCTCTGTGCAATTAATGGGCATAATGATGGTGATGATGGTGATAATGGTGGTGGTGGTGACTCATCAGCAGAAGTTGTGGCCCAGTGTTACTTTTCCCCAACCAGTCTAGTGAGAAAATAAAGATCTGCAGCCCTGCAAGTCAGAGCAGATCAGTCCCCTGAGCCAAGGAAAGGAGATGCAGGTATGAGATTTCAAGTGTAGTTTAGAGGCAGGCACAGCTCCAGGGGAGAACAAGGAGCTCCTACAGCCCTGCCCCCGGCCCCAGAGCTTAGGCAAAGGAAAGCTTGGCATGCTTTCCAGAGGGTCTCAAGTATCATTTTGCATACACATACCACCCTGACCTTAAATGCCATACCTATCTACAGTCCATATACACACACATGCCTCACACCCACTTCATACACCTCCCACCCTGATATACACACACCCATGCATAATACACATAATACAGCCCCATAAGCATGCCCCCACCATAGTTTACACATGTCCACTAAATACCCATTTAGTTTGCTAGCTGCCGGAATGCAATGCACCAGAAATGGAATGGCTTTTTAAAAAGGAGGCTTTAATAAGTTACAAGTTTACACTTCTAAGGCCATGAAAATGTCCCAATTAAGGCAAGTCTATAGAAATGTCCAATCTAAGGCATCCATGGAAAGACACCTCGATTCAAGAAGGCTGATGAAATTCAGGGCTTCTCTCTCAAGTGGAAAGGCACATGGAGAACATGGTTGGGGTTTCTTTTTCATCTGGAAAGGTACAGGGAGAACACAGCATCTGCTAGCTTTCTCTCCAGGCTTCCTGTTTCATGAAGCTCCCTGGGAGGCAGTTCCCTTCTTCATCTCCAAAAGTCACTGGCTGTTGGACTCTGCTTTGTGGTTCTGAGGTGTTCTGTTGTCATTATCTGCTCTCTCAGAATCTCCAAAAGTCGCTGGCTGATTGTCTCTGTTGTTCTCTCAGCCTTATAGCTCTCCTTGGTTCTGCTGTGGCTTTCTTGTTACTCTCAAAAGGCACTCTTTCCAAAAAATGTCTCCTCTTTTATAGGATACCAGTAAGCTAATCAAGACCCACATAGAATGGGTGGAGACACATCTCCATCTAATCAAATTTAATACCCACAATTGATTGAGTCACATCTCCGAGGAGATAACCTAATCAAGTTTCTGACCTATAGTACTGAATAAGCATTAGAAGAAACCA
>PVIY010030119.1:0-31311 GCA_004026745.1 Myrmecophaga tridactyla
ATGGAAAAGGAGACATTCCTACTAACCATACTGAGATAAAAAGTATTCTCAGAGGATACCATGAACAACTGTATAGCAATAAATTGGATAGCCTAAACTAAATGGATAAATTCTTAGAATCACACAAACTACCTATGCTGAGCAAGAATAAATAGAAAATCTTAGCAAACCAATTACTAGTGAAGATATTGAATCAGTAGTCAAGGACCTCTCAACAAACAAAAGCCTAGGACAAGATGGATTACAGGGGAATTCTGTCAAATGTTACAAGAGGACTTAACTCCAATTCTGCTCAAACTCTTCCAAAAATTGAATAGTGTAGAACACTCCCTAACTCATTCCATTAGGCCAAAAATTACTCTCATACCAAAGCCAGATAAAGATACCACAAGAAAATAAAACTACAGACTAATATCTCTTATGAGTATAGATACAGGAATCTTCAAGAAAATATTAGAAATCTGAGTCCAACAGCATGTTAAAGCAATTATACACCATGATCAAGTGGAATTTGTTCCTTGCATGCCAGGTTGATTTAATATAAGAGAATCAATTAATATAATACATCACATTGCCAGAATGAATAGAAGAAATAACATGAATAGCTCAATTGATGCAGAAAAAGTCATTAGACAAATTACAGCATCCTTTCCTGATAAAAACAGAACACTAGAAATAAAAGGACATTTCATCAACATGATACAGGACATATATGAAAAGTCTATAGCTAACATCCTACTTAGTGGTGATAGACTGAAATATTTCCCTCTGGACCAAGAACAAAAGAAGGATGTCCTCTGTCACCACTGATTTTCAACATTATAGTGAAAGTACCTTCCAGAAAAATTAGGCAAGAAAAAAAATTAAAATCCAAATTAGAAAAGAAGAAGTAAAAAATCCCTTATTTAATGATGATATGATCCTATACACAGAAAATCCTGAAAAGTTCATAAGAAAACTACTAGAACTAATAAATGAATTCAGCAAAGTGAGATGGTACAAAATCAATAACCTCAAATTAGTAGTGTTTCTATACACAAGTAATGAATGATCAGAAAAATAAATCAAGAAAAAAATTCATTCACAATAGCAACTAAAGAATCAAGTATCTAGGACTAAATCTAACCAAGCATGTATTGGACTTATACATAGCAAACAATGAAACATTGCTACAATTAATTAATGAAGACATAACTAAATGGAAGGATATTCCATGTCCCTGCTGTGAAAGACTAAATATATTTAGGTTCTCAATACTACCCAAAGCAGTTTATAAATTCAATAAATCCAAATAAAAATTCTAACAACCTTCTTCACATAAATGGGAAATCCAATCATCAAATTTATATGGAAAGGCAAGGGGCTCAAAATAGCTCAAGTTATATTGAAAGGAAATCTGAAGTTGAAGGACTCGCTTTCTGATCTTAGAACTTATTACAAAGCCACAGTAATCAAAACAGCATGGTACTGACACAAGGAAGACACATAGACCAACACAATAGAATTGAGAGCTCAGAAATTGACCCTTATATTTATGGCCAACTGACATTTGAGAGAGTGGCAAAGGACACTGAATTGAGAAATAATAATCTCTTCAACAAATGGTGCTCAGAAAGCTGGATTTCCATTTGGAATAAAAAGGAAGGAGGATGCCTACCTCATGACATTTACAAAAATCAATGCAAAATGAACAAAAGACTCTAATATAAGAGCGAGAATGCTCAAACTTTTAGAAGAAAACATAGGGAGGTACCTCCAGGACCTTGTCTTAGGCAATGATTTCTAACACTTTATACCCAAATTATAAGCATCAGAGGAAGAAATAGTAAATGAGACTTCATCAAAATTGAAAACTTTTGTTCCTTGTAGGAATTTATCATGAAAGTTAAATTACAACCTATACAATAGGAGAAAATATTTGGGAACAATTTATTCAATAAAGGTTTAATGTCCAGAATATATAAAGAAATCCTTCAACTTCAAAAGACAAACAATTCAATTAAGAAATGGGCAAAAGACTTGAACAGATATATCTCCAAAGGAGACATACAAGTAGCCAGAAGGCACATGAGAAGATTCTCATTATTGTTAGCCATCAGGGAAATGCAAATGAAAACCACAATGAGATATCACTGCACACAAATTATAATGTTAGAAAGTCTGTTGATAGAAAAAAATGGAAAATGAGAATTTTTGAGAGGATGCGGAGAAATAGGAACACTCATTCAGTGCTGGTGGAAATGTAAACTGGTGCAAACTCTCTGAAAGTCTGGCAGTTCCTCAAGAAGCTAAGCATAGAATTACCATATGATCTGGTAATCCCACTACTAGGTATATACCCAGAAGAACTGAAAGCAAGGCCTCAAGCAGATATTTGCACACCAATACTCACAGTGATATTATCCACTGTTGCCAAAAAGTGGAAGCAACCCATGTGGTCATCAACCAATGAACAGATAACCAAAATGTGATAAATACATACGATGGAATATTACTCAGCATTAAAAAGGAATCAAGTTCTGATAAATGGGACAACATGGATGAAACTTGAATATGTCATGTTGAGTGAAATAAGACAGGAGCAAAAGGACAAATATTCTGTGACTTCACTGACATGAAATAATTAGAATAAACAAATTCATAGAGCCAGGATCTATAATATGGTTTACTAGGGCCTGGGTTGGGGGTAGGGAGTGGGAGTTAATGCTTAAAGTGTACAGAATTTCTATTTGGATGATGGAAAAGTATTGGTAATGGATGCTGGTGATGGTAGCAATATTGTGAATGTAATTAACAATTCTGAGTTATGTGTGTGAATGTGGTTAAAAGGGAAAATTTTAGTTTGTATGTATAATTACTAGAATAAAAATTAAAAGTTAAAATATAAGACTGTGCAACACAATGAACCCTGTTGTAAATAATGGACTATAGTTAATAGTACAATTATAAAGATGTTCTTTCATAAATTATAGCAAATGCACCTCACTATGCAAGGGGTTAATAATGCGGTTGTATATGAGAGCTCTGTGATTTTTATATTTATGCATGATAATGGAAGGTGGTAATGATAGCGCTACAGTTTAAACTCGGTAAAAAGTAATCAAATATATATATATGAATGTTATAAATGGAGAAATGTTAGATTGTATATGTTGCAACAGAATAAAAATTTAAAAGAAACTCTATGGAACTCCATTACACAATGAACTCTGAGTTAAACTACAGACTTTAATTAATGGTATAATTATAAAAATGTGCTATCATCAGTTATAACAAATGTTCTGCACCAATGCACAGTTTTGGTGTGGAATGATATTCTGTATTTTATGCATGGTTGCTTTGTACACCCACAACTTTCATTAAAGAAAGCAAAAAATAGTTCATGTGATATGATTTTCTTTATATAAATTTTAAAAACATAAAATTAACCTTTGGTATTAAAAGCCAAAATAGTGATTACCTTTGGTGAGGAGTGGGAAGTGACTGGAAGAGGGAATGAAAATGGTGTCTGGCATGCTTGTATTTTTTTTTAAATCTATTTGTAGTTTACAAGGATATGTTAACTTTCAAAATTCATGGAAATATGAACTTTGCTTAGTTTACTTTTATGCATGCAATATGTGAGATATGTGGGGATATGTAAAGAAAAAAGAAAAATTGGTCATGACTAAATTACATAGAGTATTCTAGATCATTGCCTCCAAAACTTTAATATGCAAAGGAATCACATAGGTTTCCTGTTTAAATGTTACACTATTCTGTAGATAATGCGCCAGATCCTAAGAGTATTCATTTGGAAAAAGATATATGAGGCATTCATTTTACCAACTTTTGAACCACATACTTTATAACAAGGTTTTAAGTGGTGGTAGGGAGTTAGGATTTTACTCTGATTATAATATTGGAATATTTTAGTTTTTTTTTAAATTTGCATATGGGCAGGAGGCACCAGGGATCGAACTCCAGACCTCCAGCACAGCAGGTCGGAGCTCTGCCTGCTGAGCCACGGCAGCCGCCCTATAATATTGGAATATTTTAGACAGAAATGTGCTATGATCTGATAAATTATTTAAAATCACTTTGAATGCCAGAAGGAATGGAGCACCAGAAAACAAAAGACAGAAGGTAGTAACAGTCAAGTGAAAAGAGATGGCAGTAACCCTGGTTAGTGTTGTCAGAATGAAGAGGTTTAAAAAGAAAGAAAGAAATTCAAATTAATCAAGGTAGAACAGAGAGGACTTACTGCTGATTTCATTGTGAAATATGATGAAAAGTATAAAATGGCATAAATTTCTGGTTGTTTGCCTTAAGTGTAAAACAGTTTATTCTAGTTCCATTTAGGGAGAAAGGAAAGACTTTGAAGCAGCCATAGCCCGAGGTGGGTGGGAATCAATAATTCTGCTTAGCTATGTAAAATTCTAGCATATCTGGAACAAATATAAATGTTAATTAGGCCATTTGACATAAGTAACCCAAGGAAGTAGGCCTGAATTGAGATAGACACTGATGATTCTCAAATTTATTGGTTTGTGCAATATCTACCGGGTCTATGATTAAGGCATTCTGGAAATCCATGCATGTAAGTCCTAAATGGATGGGGTGCTGGCAAAATCATTTCATGTAAAGAAGGAAATAACCTATCTTGAAGTGAAGAAAAGTGTGATTGACCTGACCATATATGGCTCTTTCATCTTATTAGGAAATAGGGTCATTAGCACATTTATGGCCTCTGTTGTTAAGAGCTTAGACACACTAAAGTGACAACAGCCATTTTATCTTTAGTGGGAGAAGATTCAATAATTGAATCAAAATATACCCTCTATTCTTGCTACCATGGCTAATGAGTCCACTATTTGAATATAGGGGTCTTAGGAGAAAGGCTTACCAATATCCTCAGCATGGGTCATCTTGTCCACCTGATTATTCTCTTCTTTGCAATTCATACCTGATAGTGGGCATTTAAAATGAGCATGAGTAACTTATACCTGGTTCTTTCCCAAAGATATACCTTTTATCTCTTCCAGACCTGCTTGCCACTTATTTTCCAATCTTTTTCTTTCCAATGCATGATCACCCAGTCAACACAATAGACATTGAATTAGTAGAGAAATACTTGAGACCACCATTCCTTCTATGCTGAAAAAAGACAATTTGATATAAACTCTGATATGCATGTGCACAGTTTGGATCTAAAATTTTAGCCCCAGTACAGTTGCCCATTTAAAAGAATGAGGAATTCTTAGGTGGTAGCTGGAACTATGTCTTAGAGTAAAAGAATAAATACTACATGCCTGAAACATCCTGTTGTATCTAAAAAGCACGGGTGATTCTGTCAGTGATGGGGCAGGAACAAAAGAAAGGAACCAACCTAAAGAATCTCTTGCTGATAAGTTTGTGAGATTCTGAGCATGAAAAAAAGTAAAAAAATACCTATTTTTAATTAAAATATATTAAACGATAAAAGCTAAGAAAACCATGATCCTCAAAATATGTATATGGTTAGTATAAGAAACAAGTAAAAAAAAAGAAGGGTAAGTATAGTAGATTATTTCATATTTATTGGGTTTTAAAACTAAGGTACTTTATTTAATATGGCTAAAAACATACATAGTGTATATAAATATATAGAAATGCAAATATATATACATGCACCATGCTTTATTGATATAAGCAACAAATGAAAATGTAATGTATGGAATTTTCTACATAATCTCAGCAGAATTAGAAACTCACAAGCAACAGAAAGGAATAATCAGCACTGATGCATACACATAATAATTACCATCATCCGTTGTCATGCAAAATAACCAAGTAGAAAGAGGATAATTCCAATATTCTAAATTAGATATCAGTTCATACATTAAAAATTAATTATGCTGGCTCAATTTCTGATCTTATAGATGGAGGTTCAAGATAACCTTATGAATTAGAAAATACTTATCACAGAATTAAATTAGTCTTGGGTAATTCTCATGTATTAAGTAACAATAATAATAACACTAAGATATTTTTCTTCATCTGGTTAAGTGAGAATTGAAACTGCATTTTTTTAGAGGAAGATAGATGGTAAAAAAAGACAAAAAATTATGCTTAAAATGACAGATGTTAAAGTCATATTGACATTTAAAGCTTAACTATGAAAAGGGGAAGCAATCCTTTGACACATTGTTCCTATTTTATTTACCTCAAGAGAAGAACTATTCCATTCTTCAAATATGAAGCAAAAATTTGAGAGTGTAGATCTTGTAACTTGGCTAGAATGAGAAAGCATTCTTATTTATTTTTCCCTTGAAAGGTTACTTTACTTCCAGGAAAGTGACTAAAATATAGGAAGATTATAAATATGTATGACAATAATAAGAAGAAATTACAATGCAAAAATAGAAATAATGAGGAAATTAATTATGCCTAAATATTTGATGTTTTTATTTAGGCTTTAGTGAACATTTGCAATATGGACTGTCATCATTATATTGAGAATACTTTGATTTGAATAAGTATATGAACCCCTTAAAAGACTTATCTGTATTTAATGTTTAATTAAAGGATAGATATCTAAGGAAATTTAATTAATCAATAGAAAATATATGTAGAATTTAAGAGGATTTAAGTTTAGGTTAAACATTTAATTACTGGAGCATTAAAAATACTAGAATTAAATCCATCCCTTTCCATGTAATGATGCCTCCTAGACATTAATCAATCAATAACATAGATATCTTTGATTGGTTTGTCAGTTTGTAATAGGGATGGCCTTTAGAAGACCACAGAACCCTCTTAACATTCCATGAGTCATACTGTAAAAGTTCTTGTCCTCACAATGGTCATTATGTCTGTAAACATAGAACATACATCCCCTTAGTGCAGGTTGGATTACTTCACCTTTTCTGGTGAGATATTTGACTTCCACTGCACAGGCAACGTGCACATTGATATTAGGAATAGACCTAGAATCAAACCCTCAAATGGGGTTTCTGGATTAATTTGATCACATATTTAATTAGTTGTTTGGCACTAGAAATTTTAGTTCCCCGCCTTCACCCAGATCAAAGAAGAATAATGAAAAGTTCTTAATCCACCTTCGTGGTAAGCAGACACAAGATTTATATGAAAATATTTTGCTAATGTAACTAAACAAATATAAGGTAAAATATGTTAGGTTTTAACCTATTAGATTTTTTTGGTAAAATTTGGATTTTATAATTTAACCAAAATAAAGATTACATACTTTTAGCACTATAAAATTCAGTAGTTATACATGGTGAATTCAAATAGCAAAGCTAGTTATAATAATAAATTCATCTCATTTAATTATATTAAGAAATGATAAATATAAAAATAGGTAAAATTTCATGGACATATTCCTATTTATTCTAGTTTATGAATTCTTATCCATATTCCTGGACTGTGGCACAGGTCACTGTGTCTGGTACTTGAACAGCGATATTGTGCATAGACTTTGTTGAACAGAATTGTCAGCCCACGTGATGAGCCTGTTAGTCCGAGGCCGGATGAAGCATGCCATTAGTTAAAGTGACTGCGTGTAACTTTTCAAATATGTGCCTTCAACGGTGAGAGGACAGGTAGGGCAAGCTAAGTTTTCCTCACATGCACCACCAATACCTACATTATTTTCAACCACAACATCTAGCGTAGAGTCACCAACTTTTACTTTGATTGTTAATATGTGAACACCGTGGTTTGCAGAGCAGACCTTTGTTTTATCTTCTGAGCTGCTGTGCGCCGGCATCTACATGCTCAGTGGTCGGCTCAGCCCCCGCCCTCCTGTCCCACCCTGGGACCGCAGGAGCCCAAAGTCTCCCATGCGAGCTCCAGGGAAGAGAAGCTACAAGCAGCGGAGGCGACACGCAGGAGCCAGGTACCTCCAGTGGTGGCTGTGCCCATTTATTTTACACACACACACATATACATATATATACACACTTACATAAACATATATGTACATACACATAATATTCATATTTTTTTTCAATGCTTAAGGCAAAAAAAAATTTTATCCAGAGTAGAACGGGTTCCCTCAGGCAAGGGGAGAATAGGGACTGCCTCTTCAGGAGGGATGTTTGTTATTAGACTTATCCTTGACTGCCCAATACCCCTATTGCATATTTTATGGTCCTCGCTCTTCCTTCCACAAATTTGATCAGTCTGCCATTCAGCCTCTGGTAACGTTTAGCGTTCAGTTGGTATTACAATTTTTCTATCTTTGCAGTCAGGTCCTGGCTTGGGAGTCAAATACATTTTTCCTAATGGACTGCGAGCAAATAGAAATGTCTTCAAAGTTTCAGGTGAAGTATTCCAATTGCCCTTTGAAACTTACAATTGTATATTAATATTTCAATTCAAAAGATACCTCATTTTTATAATCAGTATTATCACGGTAGTCATTGTGTACCATAATCAATAGATTTTTCACTGCCCTACTCTCTGCCTACATCCCATAAAATGATATCACTGATAATAAATTATCATGATGACCCCTCATGGCAAAGATTACCAGTGTCCCATTTCCCTGGCTGGAAATTTATCTGAAAATTCTTAAATATGTGATCAAATTAATCCAGAAAGCCCATTTCAGAGTTTGATTCTAGGGCTATTCTTAATATCAATTACTGTAAAGTTCAGGGTCTATCTTTTAACACTGGCCATATAAATGGGGCAATTTAAGAAGAATTAGTAAAGGGACCATCTTTACAAAGAAATACAGTACACAAAACCTGCAGAAGATACAGTAGTCCTGTGCTACAGATGCTGCTATAGCTGGGCCTGAAGGGGCAGGAGGAAAGAGCAGTTACCAGAATCCTGAGAGAAAGAGGTTTTGTGCTGGCAGCACAAGACAAATACTGTGGCTTTGCTCAAGGCAAGGGTGTGGTCCTCACTGACCTCACAGGGAAAGAATTTAGGTTAAGAACTTACTCTGATTTGATCTTTTCTTTCCTTTCAATTCAATTCCTCCCTTCCTTGCCCAAGAGTCATCAATACAGCCCCAACGAGTTGGTCTCCTGGGTCAGAAAGCAGGATGGAAAAATGGAAGATATCAGCACATTAAAGAAATATTAGTGTCTGTATGTTTATTAATATTAAGATGTATATATTGAATACAAGTGTGTAATATCCATGTGCATTTATTTTATTTTCATTTGGATTCATTAAAACAATATATAATGTGAAGGACAGTTATGACCGAATGCATCTATGGGGGGAATTGCAGTCTCTAAACAAAACCTTTTGA
This sequence comes from Myrmecophaga tridactyla, assembly GCA_004026745.1. Classification (NCBI taxonomy): domain Eukaryota; kingdom Metazoa; phylum Chordata; class Mammalia; order Pilosa; family Myrmecophagidae; genus Myrmecophaga; species Myrmecophaga tridactyla. Next base: position 9,251 of record PVIY010030119.1, read on the forward strand.
GTCTTATTAAATAGGATTGATCTGACTTTCTCAATGAATACGTTCATTTAATTGCCTTGTTAGCCATTTCCCCAAGCCATAAATCTATGAGGTATTCCATGAATCTAATACACTTGGGACTCATTAATTGTTATAAATGTTTCTGGAACTAGCTGATTTGACTATGAGAATGTTAGAATGATGGTTTTGCTGTGAATTCTAGGTAAGTTTATGTGATTCAGATATTACTGCTGGCATACAAATTTTGTTTTATTCCCGTAATGATTCTATAGCCATTTGGTATGGTTATATGAGAGGAGGTACAAAACCTCCTTCATTCTATTGCAGTCTCCAAAACTACTGAGAGTAAAAAGAGTGTCATAATTCTCTATTCTAAGTGGTTAGGAAATCTACCTTGCATTTTAAAGAAAGCTGAAGAACTGCATAATTGACACAGAAATTAAAAGACTAGCCATTGAAAAACGTTTACCAAAGGTGTAAGCTTTTATGAATATTTCAAAAACCCAAGAGGATGGAGATTATAGAAAGAGAAATTTCTATACTCATGCCCAAAATAAATAATGAAAAGTTTATGTTTCTTTCAGTTTGCTTTTTTTCTTTCAAAAAGCAGGAAGGCATACAGTACATTTAAAGTTAAAGCAAGGCAAAAGCTTATTGTGACTTTCAGTTTGGGAAGGGCTCTGGGCCTCCCCAGTAAAGCACTCCTCACTTAAAGCAAAATTTTAACTTGTGACCTGGGGCCTCTGTTTGAGCCTCAAGGCAAACTGAAAACCAGTGAACTATTTCATTGTTTGCTGTGGATTTGAGTATTTTCTTGTGAGACAAATCATAGAATTAAGTTCCCAAATTTATATGTGACCTTATAAAAGTCCAAAAATATTTTTAAAGTAATGGGGTATAAGTCAGAGTAATAAAGTAATCAAGAGGAGATGGGGTGGGGCTCCATGCTGGATAATTTGGGGGTCATTGAGATAGCTCTGCACCGTGAGGGGTTAGGCTTGACTATCTCAGAAGAATGCCAGAGGGAAAAAAGGGGCAGTGGCTGCCACTAATTTTACAATCTGCACTTTTTTGCACAATAATATCAAAATCCAATGTTTTACAATTATGTAACATTAACACCTAATGTAAAATAAAATGCCCAATGCGTAATATCTGTGATTATATGTCAAACAGTCTATTAAGGCCTTTAAATAAACGATCTCTTTTAAATCCTACCCCAATTTTATAAGGGGTATTATAGATACAGAAATGCCTAACTTACATAGGAGTAACATGAGTCTCTGGAAGATCAAATAAATTATCGATGGTGATCAAACTAGGAAAGATTAGAATCTGAATTGAGGCCAAGTCTACATTACTCCACATCTCATGCTGACAAGCCCATATTGCCTACCAAAATTGCACACTCTTCTGCAAAAACCTTTTTATGTAATAATTCATCTTCCCACCCCTGTAAAGTAGAGCTGTTGTCATTCTAATATTGGCAAATATTGCAGAAAGGAGATTCCTTGGGCCAAATATAATATACAAATTTACTATTAGTTTTGATGCTCATGTAACTCAAACTTTAGCAATTTTTCAAAGTACTTATTATATCGGAATTAGGGAGCCCCTGATATCTGGAATATTTTCCATGGGACAAGCCCCCCACTAATTATTTTTAAAACATCATCATTATTAATATTTACAACAGTCCCATCTAGTAATTATCATTATATTCCTTGTTTTTCATGGAAGCAACTGGGGCTTAACAAGATTAAATCATTTCTATAAGATCTCATGGTGGATAAACAGTGAGACAGACCTTGAATCTATGTCATCTGCCTCCCACATGCACTTACAGCAGAACTATCTCTGGTTTGACTCCCCTCAAATCATGCACACCTCATATTTCTAAGACATAGTTTCCTTTTGTTCTCCAACATGAAAGGCAATCTGCTGCTCAAATGGAAACTGCACCCCTCACAAGCACATTCTATCATGAAATAAATTTGCCTGTGTATTTCACTAGTCAGACTGTGTATTGTGTGCTTAGTTACCCTTGCTTTATTCTTGTACTTGCCTGTGAAGAGTACATGATGGCTAGAGATTTCTAACTCCAGCAGCTATGTGGGATAAGAAACAGATCCCCTAAGAGTTAAATTTCATCACTAGGACAGAGCAGAATGGGGATTTTGTGGTATGCTTCTCTAGAATTAAGGAAGTCTCTCCATTCATCCATTCATCAAATATCATCTGTACTAATTCTTATTCTGTGCTAGATGATGTTTTAACCATTGGCAACAAATTCTGATCTCTTGAGTTCTCCTCCTAGTAGGTGGAAATGCAGAACAAATAAAATAAGCCCATTGTATGGTGAGCTATATTGTAAATGTTCTGTAAAAGTGTAAAGCAGGGAAAGAGGGTAAGGAGTGTTAGTGGAAAAGGAGAAGGGATATTTTGAACTGTGTGATTAGGGAACACCAAGCTAAGAAGGGGAGAAATTTTGATCAAAACACTGAATGGAGACAATGAATACCAAGCACAAAGCTGCTGAATATGACAGTCCTTTGGGCTACAAATGATGACAAGGGAAGAAATAAGAATGGTGGCTATGACCAAATCAAATTTTTGTGCACATATGTGTGTGTGGAGTTCATTCAGGGAAATCAGACATTTCCATCCAAAAGGCTCGCTGAGATATAAATATTCACTTTATTGCAAAGCTGTGTCATTTTACTTATTCTGTCCTCACAGTAGATTATCAAACATTGTTCTGAATGGTTAAGGTTTAAAGTCAGGAGATCAGAAGTTATTTTCCCCTTCTTTTCAAGATACAACTAGCAGCAAAACATAAAACGGGAGTCTTTATGTCACAGCAGGAGGAATCTTAGAGGTGTTTCCTGCAGTAGTAAAAGCGCAGAACAGAGTCTGAGGAACAAACGCTTTGCCCAATGATTTATTGTCTCTTTCCAGAAATCATGTTGTTTCTCTGGAAGGACCTATCTTTCTCATCTATAGAACAGAATTACCTCATGGGGTAGTGATAAGAAATAAATTTATGTCAACTTCTTTAGTGCTTAACTTTTAATTTTTTTTCTAAATCGCTAGTTTAAATAAATCATACAGTAAACTTATTCTCCCAATATTTACCTTACATGACTTTTTTTTATTAATAATAACATTGAAAACAGCTTACACTTCTATTTTAACTTTAACAAAAAAACCTCTGTAATGGTAGCACATATCTCAAAGGGCTTTAAAAATGAACTCACATCAAGCACTTAATGCAGTACCTGGCACATAGTAAAAGGGCAACTATGCTTGCTGTTAAGAATAATTAAGAAACTCTTAATTAAAAATATTTCCAGGTCAGTTGGCATGAACCCATTGATCATTATCCGGATTTTACAATGATGGAAATGGACGTTTGGGGAAAAATAAAATGCAAAATATTTTCTACACCAGAAAACCTCTCCACTAAGGTAAAGATAAAATGGGGGATAATGATAGTGATATCTACCTCATAATTTTTTATTAAAATAGAAAATAATGCATGTAAGTATCAGATAGAGTTCCTGGATTAGACCCACCATTGTTTCTCCTCTTCCTTCTTTGCTCTCTCATTTCATTGTCACTAACTTTATTATTAGGAACAAAGCCTAACCTGATCCAAACAATATATTTGTGGCCAAATTGGGTTTCTCAGTGATGACCTGGGCCATGACATCCCCAGGTGCTTCAGAAATTGCACATACAGGATGAGTCCACTGATGATGGGCACTTAATATATTTTCTTATTTATAATGGGAACTGCAAGACAAACATCATAGAGTCATTTAACAAATAAAATTTCTAGGAAGCTCTGTTCTAAAGAGTATGTTTTCAATATATATTAATTATCATCACTTTTTTTCCCCATCTTTTGCACTGAGCAATATTTTCCTAATGAGTCAGCACATGGTTTATTGCTTTTGCAGTGACTTCCAAAGCTATGAACCCCTAAGGTACTTTACAGATCAAATAAACTGGGGAGACTGAGCAGGTGCCAGTTTCCTGGATCCACAGGGCATGCCTGCGTTGGTTGTGACAGTGAAAATTACAAGTAAAGGTCCTGATTCCAGGTGGCGGTAAAGTGGAATGTTTCCACATTGAATCAAGATTGGCTGCAAAATTGATGATATGGACATTGCTTGGAAACATTTCTGTGAACCTGTATATAAAAGGTGCCCATTTGCAGACAGCACCTGAATCTCTCTGTATTACCATATTGGTTTTTAATTAAGGAGTCAATACCAAAAAGAGAAGGAAACACAGAACCCACCAGCAACTACTAATTTGATATCACATAAGAAATAAGTGGTTTAGTAGTTCAGTTCTGGGTCTCTGAAGAAAACATCATCACTTATTAACAATGTAACTACTAGCACCTTATTAAATCTCAAATCAATCATGTAATCATTGAAATTAACCCATAAACATGCTTATGTTGAGTATTTATGGAGAAAAATGAACTAATTCATGTGGAATATGAAGCCAGGACTAGACTTAGAGGAAAGCATTGAAAATCCTTTGCTATGATTTTTATAAATGCTGAAATACTGAGATCATTATTAGGATCAGAGAATATTAGAATCAGAGAGGGTTAAGACTGAGATTGAGTCCAGATTGTTTACAACTTTTTCACAAAGGTAGCCCCTTTTAGTTCTCAAAGATTCCATGTTTGCAAAGATTCTGCCTATGTATAAAATACTTCTCATTCATGCTAATTGATTAATCTAAAATAAACAGCCCAAATATTATTATTAATAATATTTATTATTAGCCCAATAAATCTACTAATGAATGTGAGATAAGCAGTAAACTGATGTGTTTCCCATCAAAATCACATGGGGAAAAACATATTATAATGAAAGTGAAAGAAAACAGGTTAAATATAGAAGGATGTATAAAATATTACATAGTGAGAAGCAGTGGGAAAAATTTAAAAAAATAGGAAAAGGGCAAAAGAAATGTCAGAGAAGTGGCTGACATTGTGGTAGACTGGGAAGACCCCAAAAAGAGGTGAAATTATGCACATTTGAAACCTGATAATGTAAGGCAGCTAGTCATGAGCATGCCTCTAGGACAAGCTTTATAGAAATATGGAGAACTGCAAACTCCTTCAACCTGCTGTTCCTATTCGAGGAGCAGAAATGATGGGAGCATTGCCAGAGTGTAGCAAGCAGAGAAGGAGAGAATAGTGGGATTAGAGAGTTGAAGTCCTGGGTTTATACAGCTTGGACACTCTTGTGCTAATTTTGGCTTTTACTCTAGGTTGAGAAGTCACTGGAGGGTTCAGGGTGCGGGGAGAACAGAATATAAATGGCATTTTAACAGGACTGCTCTGGATTCCCATTGAAAACTGACTCAAGTGGGTTGAAGACAGAAATGAGAGTCCTTTCAGAAGTTACTATAAAAATTAAAGTGGAAATGATAGTGGCTTAGCCTAGGATAGAAACCCTGGAGCTGGGAAAAAATGGTCAGGTTCTGATATATTTTAAAGGTAGAACCAAGAGTATTTGCTGATTAATTGGACATGGTGTAAAATATAGAAAGGCTTGATATTAAATACTTTTAAATTATGTTCTCTAAATTGGATAAATGCCATTTATTGTGTAGGGAAGCTGGAGAAACAGGTCGGGAAAGATTTGTCAGGAACTCAATTTTGAATGAACTATCCAGTAGACAGCCAATAAAAAATGTTAAACGGGCATATGGACACGTGGGTCTGGAGTTCAAGGGAAAGAAGTGGTTAGCGGATGCACAAATTAGACTCGTTCACAAATAGAGAACATTTAAAACCATCAGACCTAATAGGATCACCAAGGAGTGTACATAGATGGGATAGAAAAGAAAGATAAAGGTTGATTTGGGGACACTTCAAATTTCAAAGATAGGGTCATTAATGCTGAGAACAAGTAGCAAGTGAAGTAGAAGGAAAACCAAGCAAGCATGGTGACCTGCAAAAGAAGTGTAGAGAGTGTTTTCAGCAGGAGGGAGTGATAAGGTGTCAAATGCTGCAGATAGGTCAAATCAGATGAGAACTGAAATTTGATTATTGCATTTACCTACCTGGAGATCATCGGACCTTGACAAGGCTATCTTTAGGGGGTTGTAGGAGCAAATGCTTAATTGGAATAAACTTCCATTGCTCTATATTTTGCTAGGAAAGAAGTCAACTTAATACTAGTATCAGAGTCTGGTATAAACAGAGCATATTTCTAGGTCCCAAGAGGTTGGGCCTCCAGAGGATGATCATATTCACTGATATTTATACTTATTTAGCTACAAAATGACTGGTGGGAAGTTAGTGGGACTGGAATTGTCCTTTAAGTAGATTGCAAGTATCTAGTTGTTGTGTAGACAGTATACTAGAATGTTATAGTTTTATTTAAAGAGAATCCTGAAAAGCATGGGCAGTTTTCTTTGTACATTGAATACTGAGTCACATAATCATATTGCAATGTGTATATTTTGCTTAATTTTTATTAAATAAAATCCTTAAAAATAAAACATAAAGATCATAAAGAAAATAATTGATAATGTTCTAGTACTAAACAAAAATTTACTTAAATGAAAAATTGGTTCTTTAAATAATTTTTATGTCTTATGTTTATTGTTGAATATGTATAAAATGGACTTTATCCCACATGCTTTATAATCACATCATTGTATCTCATTCTTCCCTCTGTCTATATATTTTAATTTTTTTATTATATACTGTTTTGTACCCTACGTTTTTCCTTATAATAGCCTGTTGTATTTTTTATAACTATAGATAGTATTCTGAAATATGATTCCACAATGGCTGTATACTGTACCAAGCTATGGATGCACCACAAGAAAAATACGGTTCTTAAATGTATTGAAATTGATATATAGTCCAGTCTTTCAGAGGAAAAAAACTCACACTTCAAGTTAGAAATCATACATTTAGCCAAAAAGCAAGTCAACATGAGGAACAAAACCACAACACGATATAAATTATAATCCTCTTTCATTGAGTTGAACAGTCACTTCTAGAAGAAAAAAATTAATGAATGTACATTTGAACATATAACTGTCAAATCTGATTGACCATTGAAAATGTAAAAATCTAAAATATATATATATGTATTGATTGGCTCATTCTAAACTTCTAGAAGTGCCAGTGGTGTGATGCCATTTACTTAGCATATTTCCAGTTTATTCAGCACAATGATTCATTATGAACACTCAATTTCCCCCCCTTAGGTGAGATCCCTTGTAGTCATGGAGAGGGGCAATCACACTATGTCTCAGTTCATCCTGGTGGGCTTCACAACAGATCCTGTAATGCAGTTGGTTCTGTTTGGGGTATTCCTTGGAGTTTACTCTGTGACCATGGTGGGAAATGCCACTCTCATTGTGTTGATCTGCAATGACTCCAGGCTCCACACACCCATGTATTTTTTCATTGGAAATCTGGCTTTTCTGGATCTCTGGTATTCCTCTGTCTACACCCCGAAGATTCTAGTGACCTGCGTCTCTGAAGACAAGAGCATCTCCTTTGTTGGCTGTGTAGCACAGTTCCTCTTCTCCGCTGGGCTGGCCTATAGTGAGTGTTTCCTATTGGCTGCCATGGCTTATGACCGCTATGTGGCTATCTCAAAGCCACTGCTTTATTCTCAGACAATGTCCATAAAGTTATGTGCATTTTTGGTGGCTGCCTCATATCTTGGTGGCTTTACTAACTCAACCTTAATTACCAAAACTACTTTTTCTTTGCAATTCTGTGGGGACAACATCATTGATGACTTTTTCTGTGATTTGCCTCCCCTGGTGAAGCTCGCTTGTGGGGAGAAGGATGGCTACCAGGCTGCACTGTTCTTCATCCTGTCCTCCAATGTCTTTGCCCCCACTCTGTTCATCCTGGCCACCTACCTCTTCATCATCGTCATCATCTCAAGGATCCGCTCCACCCAGGGCCGCCTCAAAGCCTTCTCCACCTGCTCCTCCCACCTGACCTCTGTCACCTTATACTATGGCTCTATTCTCTATATATATGCTCGTCCCCGGTCTAGCTATTCTCTGGATAGGGACAAAATAATTTCTATATTTTACACTGTGGTGTTCCCCATGTTGAACCCCATGATCTACAGTCTGAGGAATAAGGATGTGAAAGAGGCCCTGTATAAGCTTTTCAATTAAGCCCAGATTCTCTACCTTTAAGAAAAATGTTCTAAACATGATCGTGATAATGAACACACAACTTTGTGATGATATTGTGAGCCATTAATAGTATATTTTAGGTGGACTGTATGGTGCATGAAGCTATCTCAATAAAAATAGTAAAAAACAAAAAGAAGAAGATGCAAGCAAACATCTTATGGTCAGGATTTTTGTATCTCAGGGACAGCTTCCATAGAGATCCATCATGATCAAGGATTGTTACAGTTACAGGACTTCCCACCTTGACACACCAAAGGCAACCAATGATATAGGAGTCTAATATAAAATATAAAAATTTGGATAAAATTTTATATTACTTTCTATTAAAAGCAAAACTAAAACCTAAAAGAACTCTCCATCTAAAGAAAAACCATATTTGATTTTTGTTAAACTGATATATATTGTAAATATCTATGTAGTAAGTAATTTCATAAAAATAAGAGCAAATGTGTTGAATTAATTTCTAATATTTTCCTATTATTGAAAACTGTAAGACAATCATTTTCTCTTCTCCTCACAGAATTTTGAAACATTTTTATGTTTGCTCTTTCCCCTAGAGCTTTAGCACAGTGATACAGCAGCACTCAAGGATCACTTGGTGCAAAATAGTCTCAGAAGACATGATCTTATCAATGTCTTTATCTCCTATGCTTGTTCTTTCTATTAAGGAAATATTAGCCAAGATGCCATGGATGTGATTTTTGTGAAATATTCTAGGGGCTTAAAGTTTATTTTGTTTTGCCATCCAAATTGTGCTGTTCTGAATACCAAAACACAATTATCATAATAATTCAGACAATAACTATGGAAAAATGTAACAAGGTAAGATATGAAGGTCTATGTACATAAGTTATTAAAAAGAATAATGTTTGTAGAGAGAATATAAACAGGTAATTATAAAAAGGAGGGAGATATGAGAGGTTCCATGTAATTTTTATTGATTTTTCAAAGTAAAGCTATGTTAATGTAAATTACGACAATAAAGTATAAATATACATTGGTGTCTATGAGTGTGAGCAGTTAAAAAAAGTGCAAGGAACTATTACTTAACCCTGTAGTCCCAAATTTAAAAGCAGTAGTGACACGTGGAACCATTAGTGACCAGTCGGCACTGATATCCATGCACGTTAACTTGGACAGTAAGTCACAGGGATACATTTCATGTCAGTTTTCACACACAATAACCCAAAAGAAACACAACAGAAGCAGTGGAATGCTAAACTTCTTGATTTAGACAAATGTTCTGAAAAGGAAAGCTATTTATGCTGACTCAGGCCATTTCTAAAACACAACACTCAATAATTCCTATTACTGACATTACAGTTCTGATGAAATACACACTTTTTAGTGCAAGTAGATAAAATCTGTATGTTTCAATGACAGAAAATCAGTTATTTAATATCAGCCAAATGAAACTGGAAAATGCTAAATCAGAGACAAATACTGGTTACAAAACTCAAACTTACGTGAAAAAGTTTTGATTAAGATGTGTAAATATTGTAAGTCTTGAAATTTAACTGCAAAAAAGAACCTAAAACTGATGGCCAATTCAATTTTAATCCTCTTAGGAGAAGCATCCAAGTTCCATTGTCCAAAAACAAAAATCAATATATACCCAGATCTAAGAGTATAAATATATACCCATATCTAAGTGTATACCCAAGTGTATATTCATATTATTTTGTATCTCAGAAAGACTATATAAACTATTTAATCATGTCTGGATAATAACAGTAAAACTCTAATAAGAAGCTAAATCAAGGCTAATAATAACCTTAGGAATAATAAAAATGAATGTATATTAATTAAAATAAGGCCTTGAGGTTTTAGAATATGTATAAATTTAGCAATAAGGTTTTATCATTGTGTTGGAAATACACCATCTATAGATTAAGTTTCAAACATTAAAAATGTTCTGCCATATTAATTGGAAAGTATATAATATATAATTATTATATTAAATATTATAAATATTATATATTATTATATCATATATATTTATATATAAATTCATAAATAAACTTAATTTCTCTAGTTATACATAAAAATTAACATCTGAAGAGGACTTGGTTCATAAGATATGCCTTTGAGATATGAGTTTAATACATTAAATATTATGTAAAGTAAAACTGTTTATGTGTGTTCATAAAAAAAAAATCTCTTGAAATTAAATGTTCCATAAAGAAAATGTAAAATTCTTGTTGGTCTTTCACACAACAGATCATCAGAAGGAGCATTTCTGGATTACAGCCTTCTTGTAATGTCTAATGGTTCTTGCATTTATAGTCAGCTTTGTGTCTAAACAAGAGACAGAAGAAAGTGAAGTAACAAATATCTGTATGACTGAGACATGCAAAATTATAACTATAAAAATTATATAATTACATATACAATGGAATCATTAAATGCTTGCCTATAAAAATCATTGTCTACAGGCTTTCTTCATGGTTCTGGTCTATTAATTCTTTCCGATTCTCTCATATGACTGGGAATGTTACCTGGTTAAGTTTCCCAAATTTTCCTTCTTGTGAGACTCAAGTGTTTGATCATCTTGTTTTTATTGTGCAGTAGTATGTTCCCTTTTAAATGGTATTCTAAGACACTACTAAGAGGTATACCTCTAAATACCTGGATTTTCAACCAGTTTTCCTTGTAGCAAATTCCTATTTCCCACTGGTGATTGGGATCAGTCACACTGCTCAGTAGCGTGATCCCTGTTGTTCAAGGCCAGTAGAGTCATAGATGGCCAGGGGCAGTTCAGATTCCAATTGATGAGAACACTGATACTGTTCCTTTGTGGAAGCACTGTTACCTTGGGAGCATGATTTCCTAATCCAGTGAGCTTAAGGTAATAGTGACAGAAAATAAGATTCTAGTAGCACTTCCAGGTACTCTTAAAGAGACAGTGCAAATCATGGTCCTCTGAAAAGGAGACACAAAGATGTAATTAAATGTACAAGGATTTTATTAGGAAAAAACCTGTGTCATTGCCTGGCAAAGTGAGGAGGGAAGCAGAAAAGTCTAGGTGTGAGAGCAGAACAAGATGCATTGTGGCATATTATCAGTTTTGAAAGGAGAGAAGGAAATATGAATATTTCACAGCTTAGCTTGTTATTTCTTGGCTCCCATAACATGGTGTCAGAAATGGTTATCTGAAAAACCACAAACTGATTCGAGAGCCACTTTTGGATTTGAGCACAGGTACTAGCACTATCTCTTTGTACTCTGTCAATTTCTCGATGGTCCAGGCTCTTGTCGTGAGTCCTCTTGGCTGTAAACACCCTTTTTTCTTTTGAGAATCTGGCCTTTCTTTTGGTGTCTTCAGGTAATGGGTATTTGAACTTTAAGTTCTTTTGATTTGAGTTGGTGGCAGCAGCCCTTTGTTGTTTGCCTTTTTTGGGATACAAGTGAGTGAACATAGCTGATTATTTCTATTTTTGGAGGGGGTGAAAGGTGAGGCAAGATCAAGGCCACAGAGGGAAGGCTGGGGAATTTTCTCTAATTGCAAAAATAGCTTTGGTGAAGGACCAGGGCAAAGGAATAAGTTTAATTGAAGCTGAGCTATGGTCAGAAGAGGAGAATGGAGGAATAAGTGGAATAATGGAATTGAGCATGTTTATGTGAGTGATTACATGATAGACTATGAAAATCTCAGCTGAACAGTGAATGAAATGTGGGCCTTGAGGATTCCATTTGAACAATCAGATAATAATGGTTATCCTCTGTGCTGGTTTGAAAGGAAGTATACCCCCTAGAAAAGCCATGTTTTAATCAAAATCCCATTTCATAAAGGTATAATAATCCCTATTCAATACTGTATGCTTGAAACAGTAATCGGATCTTTTCCCTGGATGATGTGATTTAGTTCAGAGTGATTGTTAAGCTGGATTAGGTGATGACATGTCTCTACCCATTTGGGTGGGTCTTGATTGGTTTATTGGAATCCTTTTAAAGAGGAACCATTTTGGACAATGGGAGATTCATAGAGAGCAGAACAGAATGACATAGCCATGAGAAGCAGAGTCCACCAGCCAGAAAAGACCAGGAAAGAACACAGTAGCCTTGGATCATGCCCATCAGACATAAGAAGTTTCCACAAATCCTTCCTTGATAACTCCATGTCCGGTCCTGACTTTCTCTGAAATGGCTGGCTGGTTCCACATTTGGTTAAATCCTCATGTGGTATTTATTTGGGTGCAGTCCCAATGCTTGGAGAGGGTGGGGCTGAGAAAAAAGATGATCTCCCCAATATCCCCAAAGTTTGCATTTGGTTAAATGCAACCTTTGCATATGAAGAAGGAAAATGCCTCCCAGGGAGCTTCATGAAACAAGAAGCCAGGAGAAGAAGCTAGCAGATGACACGGTGTTCACCGTGTGCCTTTCCAGATGAGAGAGGAACCCTGATCATCTTCACCATCTACCTTTCCAGATGAGAGAGAAACTCTGACTATGTTTACCGTGTGCCCTTCCACCTGAGAGAGAAACCGTGAACTTCATCAGCCTTCTTGAACCAAGCTAGCAAACTAGAACATCCTCATTCTGGGGATCACGTAAAAATATCTAATATGAACATTCTATTTTATTCCATCCATATTCACCCAAAACACTTTCTGAGTCTGGGTAAATAACAACAGCCTGTGTACCTGGTCTCTGTGGGTCCACTGATAGATGCACTCAGCCCACATCAGGAGTGTGACCTCAGTGCTGTTTTCAGTCTCTGGAAATTAGTGACAGTTAAGAGTCAGTAACAATAACTTCAAGAATGACTGTATTCCTTGGAAGATACCTGCAAGCTAACCAAGTGAATCCTTGGAGAAATATATACAGTATCTATCTTGGCTTACAGTCCTTTCTCAAAGGTTGTGGTAAGTGATAGTTATGCAATCACAGAGTACATAAAGATAATTAGATATCTTTATCAGTTTTCCTGCACCTTAGACTTCTTCAAAGTATGTCAGTTTGACCTAACATTTCAACATCACTAATGATAGCCATTTTGAATGTAAAGTTCAGTTAACCAGCTTAGCACATCATTAACATTCTTTCATGAATTTGTAATCATTTATTAATCCTACAAAAAATAAAACAAAATAGAGGTTCTATGGCTAAGAGATTTAAAATGGAATTGGAAATTCATTCTTATGCAAATCTTAACCAAATATAAATTGCCAAAGTATACAAAGCCTCAAGCAACAATATTCCTCAAAACCCTGAGGACATCTGGACATAAGACACAAAATAGAAGATAAAGAACTCAGTAGACTATCTGTTTTAGTCAATGCTGCTGGAAAAACAATATACCACAAATGGTTTGGCTTTTATAAAGGGAATTTATTAAAGTTACAAATTAATCATTCTAAGGCCTTAAAAATATCTGAACTAAGGCATCCAGATAAAGATACCTTAACTCAAGAAAGTGTGGATGACTTTGGGAATTTCACTGTAAGATTGGAAAGCTCACTGGCTTCTCATTTCAAACAGCTTCCCCAAAGATATTTCTTTCTGCATCCCCAAACATCTGTGTCTCTGTCAGCTCTGAAGCTTTTTTCAAAGTGGTTGCCTCTTCAGTGACTCCAGTAAGCAACCTACCTTGAATGGGGGTAGATGTGTCTTCATGGAAACCACCTAATCAAAAGGTCCCACCCACAATTGTCTGGGTCACATCTCTATGGGAATAAAAAAAATACCATTCTACGATATTAAATCAGGATTACAGAACATGGCTTTTCTTGGGTACACAATCAGTTTAAACTGGCACACCCTCTAATCTGAAAGACATTTGAATCACCTTGAATATCCACAAACAACAATTAATGCAATCTTTTCCTTTTCCTTTAAAAATCCATGCCTTGAACAGCCAATACAGGACACAATTTGAGTCTGTTATCCCTGAACTCCAATCGTAACATCCCAAGTAAATGCATTTGTTGACTCACAGTTTAGTTTGTTATTTTTTGGCTCCCATAACATAGTGTCAGAAATGGTTACCTGAAAAGTCACAACCTGATTCCAGAGACACTTTTGGATTTGAGCATAGGTACTAGCAATAGCTCTTTGTGCTCCATCAACTTCACGATGGCCCAGCTTCTTGTCATGAGTCCTCTTGGCTGTGAACACCCCTTTTTTTGAGGATCTGGCCTTTCTTTTGGTGCTTCTGGTAATGGGCATTTGTACTTTGGTTCTTTTGATTTGAGTTGATGGCAGCAGCCCTTTGGTGTTTTGCCTTTTTTTGGTATAAAAGGAAAATTCCTTTGTCTGGTGGGTACTTGAATGGAACATTAAAAATACCCACTTTGGTATTGAGCTCTTTTCAGAGGAGGGACACTGCACTAATAATCAATTGACCTTTATTCAGACTGCAGATGATCAAATAATTATTTTGGTGGGCATGAATGCAGACTTACATCTTATTAGGGTTCACAGCACCTTTTGATGATACACCTCTACTTTCAAAGACCAAGACCTCTGTGAAAGGATAAGGTGGTCACAGACAGGCCAGACTGACACAAGCTTGCCCATTGCAATCAAGACAATTTCCATGCAAATAAGGACACTTGGCCGTGGGTTGAACAGCTAGAGCACAGGCTGTCTGTAAGTGTCCTATAAAAGGTAAAATAAAACATCACACTTGCCTAAAACCCAGACATTTCCTCTCAGGTTTAGGAATTAAGATTGATTACAGTCAGAAGTAATGAAGAGAATGGTTTCCAATGCATCTGAGCACTTTAATGGTGCACTGCCATCTATCAAACCACCCGGTTTCTAATAGAAAAATTATAGTCCTGCCTTATGTAAAATCTTATCCTTCTACATATGACTCATTAGAAAAAAATCTTGAATTATAATGACCACAGCTGGGATTGTTTTTATTATTAAGGTTTTTCTGAAGTAAGTTTTAGATTTACAGAAATTCATGCATAAAATATATAAAAATACAGAGTTATAATATACAATCTTATTACTAATACCTTATATAAACAGTACAATTGCTATAATTTATGAAAGAACATTTTCATAATTTTACTATTAACTATAGTTCATTGTTTACAACAGGGTTCATTGTGTTGTAGAGCCCAATGTTGTTTTTTTCTAGTTTTATTCTAGCAATATATATACCAATTAAAATTTCCCTTTTAATCACATTTGCATATATAATTCTGAACTATTAATTATATTTAAAATGTTGTGCTACCATCACCATCATCCATTAGCAAAATTTTACAATCCACCTTATAGAAATTCTGTATATTTTAAACTTTAACTCCCTATTCCCTACCCACACCCATCCCTTGGTAACCTGTATTCTAGATTCTAATTCTCTGAGTTTGTTTATTCTAATTATTTCATGTCAGTGAGCTCATACAATATTTGTACTTTTGTGCCTGTCTTTTCACTCAACATGTTGTTTTCAACATTCATCCATATTGTCCCATGAATCAGAACTTGATTCCTTTTTAATACTGAATAATATGCCATTGTATGGATATACAGAATTTTGTTTATCCACTGATGAGTTGATGGACACTTAGGTTGCTTCCATCTTTTGAGAATAGTAAATAATGCCACTATGAACATTGGTGTGCATATATCTGTTCAAATCCTTGTTTTCAATTCTTTTGGGAATATACCTTGTAGTGTGATTACCAGGTCATATAGTAATTCTATACTTCATTTTGTGAGGAACAGCAAAAGTATCTTCCACGTTCTATGGCAGCTGCATACTTTTAAAATTCCCACTAGCAATGAATTAGTGCTCCTTTTTCTCCACATCCTCTCCAACTGTTGTAAATTTTCTTATTTTTTTAAACAATAGTCATTCTATTCAATGTGAAATGGTATTTCGGTGTGGTTTTCATTTGCATTCCCTTCATAGCTAATGTTGTTGTGCATCTTTTCATGTGCTTTTTGGCCATTTGTATATCCTATTTGGAAAAATATCTACTCAAGTCCTTTGCCCATGTTTAATTATATTATTTCTGTTTTTATTGAGTTGTAGGTCTTTCCATTGTGTTGCTGAATGATTCTTGGACTTCAAAATGGTGTAGGATGCTTTTATCCATCATTCCTTTCCTCTTTCCTTCATTTGAGTGTCACAGCTTCATCTTGTTCTGATGTCACTCCTGAACATTTCCACCCCCCTGCCCATTTTGCCCTTCACAAACAGGAGTTTACTCTGACAAAATCACATTTATTCTATCTTGGTGTTTGCTTCTAGGAGGTTCCAGGGTTGCACAGCCTTCTTTACTATTACTTTAAATAGTTACAGAATTTCAGGAAAATATCATTAATCAAAAGTTCCAACAAGGTAAAGTTAACTGGACTATTTTCTGAGAGTCCCTAGCCCTTGTGCCTCTTCACTCTTAGTTTTTGCACAGCATTAATATCTATGGCTAATTCCTTCTAGTCTTTAGAGATTAAAAGCAACAGTTTAGAAAGATATGGAGCAATGAGGAAACCTGAAGGCAGGAATAGCTACAATAGCAAGTAGAAGCTGCCAAACATTCATGCATTTCTTCATTCTCTTTTACCTCCTTTTTTACTTCTTCATATCTTCACTTCAAAATATCTTTGATAAACTAGTACAAACCAGAGCTAGATATACATTAGTAAACATAATCAACATTCTCTATACTCAGAGAACTTACATACACAGTGGAAAGTTGCAATAAATGAAACAAACTGGTTCCAGAGATCATGGAGAATCTTAGGAAGACAGTTAAGAAATGAAAACTTTCAGGTCATGAAAAGGCTAACCTGAAGCATCAAAATGCCTCCTTTAAAATAATATTGAATATAATGTAATAGGACTTAGAGGGATTTTTAATATTTTTTATTGAAATTTGGTTTTTCAAATAAAATAATTCTGTGAACTTGTAAACTAAATTTTCCAAAATAAATCCAGGGATAAGGGAAGAATAGAACAAGAATAAGGACTGAGGAACTAAGTCACAGTCTTGTTTTCATCAAGAATGGCAGGAAAGGATGTCACCAAGTTTCTTCCCAAGTTTTCCAGGTAGCTCTTAAGAAGTTTTCCTGTAAATAAATATTTCAGTTATCTTTTAGAAGTGATGAAAATGACAACAAATAATATTAACAGTGAGTTTCTCAGTTGGCAAGCATCATGACACACTATCAGGGACCATAGCTAGTGGTGAAGTAGACGAGGTTATATGCTCACTCCACCACCCACTAGCAGAGGACTCATGCAATTCACCTCACCAATCTGTTCCTTATTTTCTTCATCTGCAGAATGAGACAAGAGCAGCACCTACTTCACAGGTCTGATGAATAGGTTAAATGAGATAATACATATAAAACACCTAAACCAGAGTTAGGCAGGTGGCTCAATACACATTCACTCTTATGTTATGCATTTGGTTCTCACTGGAACCTTGTAAAGTGGGCAGAACAGGAATTACAGTACCCCTATGAATTACACAGAGTCTAGGGCTTCAAGTCATTGAGAGACTTGACTGAGATGACTTCAGGAATTGCTGAATATATGTGTAAATATCTACAACACTGATGTATATAATGTATCTATAAATAATAAAACCATACCAAAAATAAAAGACTTATTTTCATAGGCATACATTTATTCATAGAATTTGTATGCATCGAGGAACATAAATAAGTTATGACAACGTATAAACACTGTATTTATTTTGAATATTCAACCATCCCTGTGGCTTTTTCTGAATGCACAGTGACCTCAAAGAGCATTTTCAACAATTTATGCCAGAAATTGCTAAAAAAAAAAACAGATAGAAACCATTAAATTGCACAATATTTTTCAGGATTTAAATGTTTCTATTTCTATCAGAATGTGGAGAGTCTCCCATTCTTCATAAGGATAAGAGGAACAGCTTCCTTTTTGGAAAAAAAAATCTGTCCCTTAAACCCACGAATTTGACATCCTCAACATGAAGGAAACTCACAGGTTGCAAAAACTCTTAATGTTTTATAATTACATGTGGACTCTTTAAAGACATCTCAATCAATGTAGCTATTACCTCAAATCTACCTCACAAGGCAAAAACTACTGTTTCCCAATGCCTTCTTCCAAGTTGCCTTTCATAGAAATTCCTATACAATCCTTTAAATTTTAGCCATACATGGCATCCTCTTTAAATTTCTTTGACTTTAATATTTATTCAGAATCTTCTCAGGTAAACCATTCTATCATTAGAATATATTCTATTTTTATGATCATATATGTGTTTGTAAGCACAATTTTTTTCATTAGGCTTTTTTTTAATCAACATTTGGCTTTTATATATGTCCTCCCATGCTTTGCTCATTTGATTGTTTCTCCAGCCCCAAGGACATAACAAGCATTCTGAAATGTTGACAAAACAAACATGAATCCTTCTTATTCCTTCGTTTTTCTTGATTAGAAATGAATTCTCTCATATTAGCCATGATTTTATGGTAAAGCAAAGGCATTTACTCCCTAAATGTATCTTTTTTTGAAAAACACTATCCCATGCTAAGTGAGAATTGAAGGTAAATTATGTTTGACAGAAATATGTGGCAAAAGAGTAAAATTTATATTTAAAAATGTACAGAAACATTTATAGTGGCATTTAAAGATTAACTATAAGAAAGGAAAGTCATCCATTTGAAAATTATTCTTATTGTACTTACTTTAGGTGAAGGACTATTCCCTTCTTCAAATAAGAAGCAAAAATCTGCATGTTCAAGTCTTTAATATCAGTTGGTGGTAAAGAATATTCTTTGTTTTTTGCTTGAAAAATTACCTCCATTTCAAGAAAATGTCTGAATATTATTACTAAAGCATGGGAAGATAACAAATGATCTTACCAATGATCATAGAACTTACAGTACAAAGTATACATAATGAAATAATTAATTAAGCCTACAGAACTGATGTTATTAATTAGGCTTAAGTAAAAATTTAGTCACATAGTCTGTCATCATTGTATTGAAAATGCTTTGTCTTCTGAAAGTTCTTGAACCATTCAAAAGAATCATCTTCATTTGCTCTCTACCTTAGCTTCATTAAATGGCATCACTGATGATGATTTATATTATCGTGATGCCACCCTGTGCAATGGATTAGTAGTGTTCTATTTACCCAAGAGGAGACTCTCCTGCATACTCCTTAAATATGTAAGCCAATGAATCACAGAAATCCCTCTTGAGGAATTGATTCTAGGGCTATTCCAAATATCAATTACTATATACGTCAGAGTTCTGTCAGGAAATACAAGCCACTCAAATTGACTAAATTAAGGAAAATTAATAAAGGAGTTATTTACAAAGAAGTTAAGAGAATAAGGAAAAACTACAAAAGAGACAAAATAGTGGACAATGTGGCAGATAGGAGCTTCCCTGGAAAAACTTGATCAACTGGATTCTAACTGTAAGAGAGAGGTCCTGGACCTGAGATTTTAGCAATTTGTTAGGTGGTGCTTGATATCTCTTAATTAGAAGACCATTGATTTATTGAAATTATTCCAGCTTCAAGCCCTCTGCTACATAGCTTTAAAACACCATTACTTCTAGTGGGTGCAAGTGTAGTTTGGTGATAGAATTCTCACCTGTCATGCAGGAGACCTGGGTTCAATTCCCAGTCCATGCACTTCCCAAAAAGGCAAACAAGCAAACAGAAGTTCAAGAAATGGTGCTGCAATAACAGCATACTCACATGGAAAAAGAATGAAATGTGACCCCTGCATACAAAAAAATCATTTTTAATATATACAAAAGCCACAACTAGTAATCACAGCTATTAATCTTCTTTTACATGGAGGCAACTGTGGTTTAAGGAGATTAAATGACTGCTATAAGGTCTTACAGCTGGTAAGCAGTAAGACAAACCTTGAACCCATGTCATCTGCCTGACTTGGGCTGTCTCTGCCACAACACTGATGAATCAGGTTTGACTACCCTTGAAGCACACAGGCCTATGATTTCTAACACATGTTCCCTAAAAGCTTTTGCACACAAAGTACAATCTGCTGCTCAATTGGAAACTGCCTCCCACACATGCCCATTCTTTTAGGAAATACAAATTGCCTGTATATTTCAGTCATCAGACTGTGTATCATGTGACTATTTATCCCTGGTTTTCTGGCACTTGCCTGTGAAGCGTCCTGG
Source organism: Myrmecophaga tridactyla (assembly GCA_004026745.1). NCBI lineage: Eukaryota > Metazoa > Chordata > Mammalia > Pilosa > Myrmecophagidae > Myrmecophaga > Myrmecophaga tridactyla. Next base: position 29,588 of record PVIY010030119.1, read on the forward strand.
AGAGCTAGAGATTTCTGGTTCCAGCAAGATCAGGGAGTAATAAGCAATTCTGAGTGTGGCATAAAGAGTTCTGTGATCTCACCTAATTTCATCTCTACTCCTTCAACAAATACACCATGTATTTCTGGACATATCTGCCAAATGTCCACAAGTTCCTCTGCCCTCCTACATTACCTGCTTTGACCTTGATTATCATGGCCTCTTTTGTCAGAGATGTCCTTTTACCACATGGTCAGTGTCCGCTCATTGCTTAAGGACAGACATGCTTGTCCTCCCACATCAAACCTCTCAGAGCACATAAGTACTTCCTCACTGCCCCTACCTGGCAGGGTCTCCTTTTTGGCCTGTCTCCCATGATTGAGTATGATAATTTTATTGTGACCTGTTGCATATAATAATTTGATCATAACCTGTTGCACTAACTTGTTAGCAAGATTTGTTTTCATTCTATAAAATTTGTCCTTGTCTTAGATCAAAGCAATGTCCTTGGTGCCTGGCAAAGATTCTAGGGCACAGTTAGTGTTAGAAAGAGTCATGGTTTGGAGACAGGTGAAAAATATTAGAAGAAATGATTTTGAGCCTTGGCTTTGTCAGCCTACAGAGTTGCTGCATTGTCTATTGTATATACAACACTTTCTGTGCCTGAGACAACTCATCTTTAGACGGGAATAATAATTACTTTTACTTCATAAGATTATAGTGAATAACAAAATGAGATGAAAATTCTGAACCAGTCAGAAGAGTGTCTGGTTGATACTAAGTGTTTAGTAAGTATCATGTTCTCATATGATGGAGAAACTAACAAGCTATTAATGATATTAGTCAATATGAAGCCATTCTTCTCACTTTTTTAATCAGGTAATGATTCTATGAGGAGTGAAGGCACATATTTCTATAAAATCTACCTGTATAGAGAGTGAGGATAAGTCACAACCATATCTAAAGCGATATAGTCATAACTGGATAGATAGTCAAAGATTATGCATCTCTAAATTTTGCAAGGTACACAGGATATACTTTGAATTTTGCAATTTGGTTATCTCAGTTTGCAATCCTAACGGTGATTGTTCTGGTTTGCTAGCTGCCAGAATGCAACACACCAGAGACGGATTGGCTTTTAATAAAAGGGGATTTATTTTGTTGGTTCTTCATAGGAAAGACAGCTAACTTTCCACTGAGGTTCTTTCTTACGTGGAAGGCACAGGGTGGTCTCTGCTGGCCTTCTATCCAGGCCCCTGGGTTCCAACAACTTTCCCCGGGGTGACTTCTTTCTGCATCTCCAAAGGCCTGGGCTGAGCTGTGAGTACTGAGATGAGTACCTAGCTGCTTGGCTGTGCTATGTTGTGCTCTCTCATTTAAGCACCAGCCAATTAAGTCAGACGTCACTCATTGCAGCAGACACGCCTCCTAGCCAACTGCAGATGTAATTACCAACAGATGAGGTTCACATACCATTGGTTTATGTCTGCAGCAACAAGACTAGGTATGCTCACCTGGCCAAGTTGACAACTGAATCTAACTAACACAGTGATGAAGTTTTGAGTTAACCTTGGACAAGGTCATTGACTGCACTTGAAAATATTTTGTCTATATGGGAGCTGCAAGATATATTGCATAGAGCTATTTGACAATTAAATGTTCTAGTAAGATATTTTCTAAAGAGTAGATTATCAATATATCATAATCATTTATTTTAATTCCCTTCTTTTGCTTTGAGCACGATT